>JALQSN010000142.1:0-107838 GCA_023690525.1 Holotrichia oblita | reverse complement strand
GTTTTTCAATCAATCTGTCACGAATAGCTTTTTGACCTAAATACATACCGTAACCATATTCAGCGTTGTCCTCAAAGAGTGAATTTGCCCAAGCGGCCCATTACCCTCTGCGTTTGTTGTATAAGGAGTTGAAGGCGCTGAACCGCCCCAAATTGATGAACATCCGGTAGCGTTTGCAATATACATTCTGTCGCCAAATAATTGTGTAACAAGCTTAGCATAAGGAGTTTCGCCGCAGCCCGCACATGCGCCTGAGAATTCAAGAAGCGGCTGCTCAAACTGACTACCCTTAACCGTAGCTTTATTAGAAGGATTATCTTTTTGAGATACAGATAAGCCATATTCCCAGTTATCCATTTCATACATCAAGCCGTCAATCGGCTCCATAACAAGAGCTTTTTCCTTAGCAGGGCAAACCTGCGCGCAGTTTCCGCAGCCGGTACAGTCTAAAGTGGACATAAGCATTTTGTAATGATAATTTTCAAAGCCTTTGCCTGTCGCTTTTTTAGCTTCAAATTTTTCAGGAGCATTAGCCAATTCTTCGTCTGTTAAAAGTACGGGGCGAAGAACAGCATGAGGACAAATATATGCGCATTGGTTACATTGGATACAATTTTCCTTAATCCAACGAGGAGCGTCTAACAGCGATACCGCGTTTTTCATAAGCGGCAGTACCTTGCGGGAATGTACCGTCTTCGCGGCCAACAAATGAGCTGACAGGTAAAGTGTCTCCTTTTTGCGCGTTCATCGGAATAACTATATCTTTAATAAATTCCGGAACATCATGAGCGTTAGAAGCTTCATCTGCGGCGTTCTTCCATTCAGCGGGAACTGTAACTTCCTTAACCTCTAAAACGCCCGCGTCGATTGCTGCATAATTCATGTTAACAATTTTATCGCCTTTTTTGCCGTAAGTTTTATAATAGGCTTTTTTCATGTAGTCAACAGCTTCTTCAATCGGGATGATATTTGCAAGCTTAAAGAAAGCAGCTTGAAGCACGGAGTTAATACGGTTGCCAAGCCCGATTTTATTAGCGATAGAAACGCCGTCGATTATATAAAATTTAATATTATGCTCTGCAATGTATCTTTTTCATTTCAGCCGGAAGCTTATCAGCAACTTCTTTTTCATCCCACATGCAGTTAAGCAGGAAAGTTCCGCCGTCTTTAAGATCCGAAACCATATCGTATTTATCAAGATAAGATTGATTATGGCAAGCAACAAAATTTGCCGATTTAACAAGATAAGTTGCACGGATTGGTTTTTTGCCGAAACGAAGGTGTGATTGAGTTATACCGCCGGATTTTTTGGAGTCATATGAAAAATAAGCCTGAGCGTACATATCCGTATGGTCGCCGATAATTTTAATGGAGTTTTTATTAGCGCCGACAGTACCGTCAGAACCAAGACCCCAGAATTTGCAGCTTATTGTATCTTCGGAGTAACGTCAATTTCTTTTTCAACAGGAAGAGAAAGATTAGTTACATCGTCAACGATACCGATTGTAAAGTTATTTTTAGGTTCTGCTTTACCAGATTCTTATAAACAGCAATAATTTGAGCAGGAGTAACGTCTTTTGAACCTAATCCGTAACGTCCGCCAACAATTAAAGGTTTGTTTGCTTTATCTGAATAAGCGGTGCAAACATCTTGATATAACGGCTCGCCTATAGAACCGGGCTCTTTTGTTCTGTCAAGAACAGCAATTTTCTTAACGCTTGCCGGAATTGCTTCAAGGAAGCGTTCAATAGCAAACGGTCTGTAAAGGTGAACTTCAACCAAGCCAACCTTTTCGCCGTTAGAATTTAAATAATCAACAGTTTCTTCTATACAATCACAGCCGGAACCCATAGCGATAATAACCCTGTCCGCGTCCGGAGCGCCGTAATAGTTAAACAGCTTGTAATCTCTGCCTGTAAGCTTGTTGATTTCAACCATATACATTTCAACGATACCGGCAACTTTTTCATAATATGGGTTGCAAGCTTCCCTTGCCTGAAAGAAAATATCCGGATTTTGAGCTGTTCCGCGAAGCACCGGATGTTCCGGATTTAAAGCGCGGTTTCTAAACTCAGCGATAGCTTCATGGTCTACGATTTTATTTAAATCTTCATAATCAAGACACTCAATTTTTTGAATTTCAGACGAAGTACGGAAACCATCAAAGAAATGCAAAAACGGAACACGGCCTTTAATTGCCGAAAGATGCGAAACCGCCGCTAAATCCATAACTTCCTGAACATTTGCGGAAGCAACATAGCAAAACCGGTTTGACGGCACGCCATAACGTCGGAATGATCGCCAAAGATAGACAATGCGTGG
This sequence comes from Holotrichia oblita, assembly GCA_023690525.1. Lineage (NCBI taxonomy): Eukaryota > Metazoa > Arthropoda > Insecta > Coleoptera > Scarabaeidae > Holotrichia > Holotrichia oblita. Next base: position 105,516 of record JALQSN010000142.1, on the reverse strand, counting down.
CTAGCAATAGCGCGCGCGCTTACATGTAAAACGCCCGGAAGAAGCTCACCCGCAATTTTAAACATATTGGGAATCATAAGAAGAAGACCTTGCGAGGCTGTGTATGTAGTCGTCAGCGCTCCTGCTTGCAGCGAGCCGTGAACAACGCCTGCCGCTCCTGCTTCAGACTGCATCTCAATAACATTAACCGGTTGCCCAAAGATATTCTTCTTACCTTCAGCTGCCCACTCATCTGTGTATTCGGCCATTGTTGAGGATGGCGTTATGGGGTAAATACCAGCCACTTCCGTAAACGCGTAAGCAGCATATGCAGCAGCGGCGTTACCGTCCATGGTTTGCATGTGTTTTGCCATTGTATAAATCCTCCTTTAAGTAATTTGTAATATTGTATACACGTTATTATAGCATAAAATCCTAATTAGTAAACATATCCAAAGATATTTTTTCGTAAATATAAAGCGTTTTTTTATTTATTTTATAGAGAAATCAATATAATTACTGCGTGTAAGCGTTATTTAGCGTTATTGAAATTATATATAAAGATAACTCTGTTATAACAAAAATAAGCACCTTGTAAACGATTTTATCGTATTTACAAAGTGCTTATTTTATTTCATAAAGGGTATGTTTTAAATATAAGTTAAATCTCTATATCGCTAATTAAAGTTCTCAATTTGATAATTTCATCTTTTGATAATGTAACGCCTTTTCCCATTTTTTCATGCTCCGGCGCCCATTCACGAATATCGTATTTAGGCTCTCTGTCGTTCCAGCTTATTAAGTTTAATTCTTTCGTCCAGCCTTTTGCACCCTCCGATAATACGCCTAAATGTTTTACAATTTCATATTTAATATCAGCCACATCAAACGCTCACTTTCTCAATAAATTTATTAAAATCATCTATTTCTTCAAAAATTTCGCCGTTCCCCAATGATTCAAAATGCTTACGGCCGCAAGCTATCTTTGCGCTTTCGGTCGGCCTTAACACTTCATTTAAAATGTTAGCTTTTGTTTCAAGCACAAAATAGAGCTTCAGTTCGTTGTCCCTTTCAATGAGAACAGCCCAGTCGGGATTATATGTTCCGAGCGGTGTTGAAATCTTAAACCAATCAGGTAACTTTGTATAATATTTCACACTTTTATTATTTTCAAACTGCTTCGCAAAGCTTTCTTCATTACTGCTATCGTAAACAACATATTCATACACCGATTTATTGCTTTTAATCATATTTTTTGAAAGATAACCGTAAAGCTCCGTATTCTCAAAAAGCTCTTGGGCGTAAAATTCTTCATCGCCGATTTTTGTGTACTTAATGCCGTCAACAATCATTAAACGCATTTTTGACGATATTATTTTTAAAGTTTCCTCCATATACTTTTGAGGATTTTTCTTAAATAAATTCAAGCTCTTGCTACCCACAAGAATATGAGCTATCGTCTTTCTTGTGAGGTTAGTTTCGTTTTGCAAAAATGTTATTATATCCGGCAAATTTTCTCTGATATTACTTGTAGATACTGTTGTACGGTCTGTTTCCTTCGTTTCAATGCCTCCAATGGATACTGCGGCCGTCGCTTTTGTATAAACAAGTTTGGCTGCGGAAACATCAAGGTTTTTTACTATCTCTCTTTGACATTCTTCAATCAATTTATTTGAATCAAATTCAACGGCATAAGTGGTCTTATACTTTATTCTTTCCCAAAGTTCTTTAAAGTCGGGGCTTAAATAAACACGTTTATTTAATTCTATTTTGCGCTTATCCCCTGCCGGCTTCACGTTTAGATTTCCGCTTGCTTTTTTAACAACGGCTATAATAGAATTCTTATTTGTTTCATATTCTTTAGGAATATCTACGGTTCCCGCTTTTATTGCGGTTTTTAGGCTGTCCTGTACTTTTCCTTTATCGTTAATATATCCCATTTGCTCAAAATGCTTGTATATTACTTCTGACGCAGCTTGCCCCAAATACATAAAGCTTCCGTCTTTTTGTTTAACAGGAATATTAGCAAAACTATGGCTTTCAATAACGCCAAATTTTATGTTTTGGTCGGTTTCATATTCTTTTTGAAGTTTATTCGCAAATTCTTCATAGCTTTCATTTGCCATAACGGTTAGTGTGTTGATTGCGAAGCCAGACAGTCTTTCACCCTCCTGATTTACGCATAAACGAAGACCTTGCCCTATTTCCTGACGTTTTTTAATCTCAGATTGCGTTTCGTTAAGGGTACATACTTGAAACACATTAGGATTGTCCCAACCTTCCCTCAGAGCGGAATGAGAAAAAATAAACTTTAGCTTACTGTCAAAAGACAATAGCTTTTCCTTATCTTTCATAATAAGATTATATGCGTCGTCATCGGCGGCGGTGGTTCCGTTGGTATCTTTAAATACGCCCTTTTTGTCGGCTGAAAAATATCCGTTGTGTACTCCGTCGGCAGGGATATCAGTATTTATATTTTTAAAGAGAGTGTTATATTTTGGTCTTGTAATTAAATCATTATAATGTTTCTCAAAAAGCTGCGCATAAATGCCTTTTTGCGGATTGCCGTCATTATCATAATAACGATAATTGGCAACCCTATCAATAAAGAATAGGCTCAACACTTTTATTCCTTTTGGGTTTAAAATTAACTCCTTATTCAAATGTTCCTCAATCGTTTTTCTTATTTGCTGCTCTTTTATCGCAAGACCGTCAATGTCGCCAAGTGCCTTGCCTATCCGCAGAACGTCATTTTTACTTGTAAAGTCAACATATTCGTTTCCTTCCGCGCAATAAATCTCATTGATTATGTAACCCTCATAAATTTCACGATTAGACAGCTTTTTTGCAGATAAATCGTCGCCTTTTTTTACTGTAACTGTTTTGCGTTTTATAGTGCCTTTATTATCGCAGTCAATCTCAATTTTCGCGGTAATAGGCGATTTTTTATTATCAACGGAAACAAGCTTCATGTATGCGTTATTGTGATAATCTCGGCTTTCAAAGCTCGCAACCTCAATTTGTTTTACAAGCTCCATATCAAAAGCATCAACTGCGTCGAGCTTATATATTAAATTGTGTTTGTCCACATGAGTAGCGGAATAACGCAAGGTACAAAGCGGATTTAACGATTTTATAGCCGCTTTTGATTTCGGTGTAGTATCAACCGATTGCGGTTCATCTATAATAACGAAAGGGCGCGTTTCCCGAATAAGTTCAATCGGCTTCATTCCGTTCAGCTTATCGTTATTACGATGGATAATATTCGTCTTTTTTCAAAGGTCTTTTTTGGAAACGCTTTTTAATATATTTCCATCGTCGTCTGTATCATCAAAGCTCTTTCTAAAAGCGTCAATATTGATAACCATAATTTCGATATTATCGTTTACGGCAAAAGAACGCACCTGTTCCAATTTACTGCTGTCATAGACAAAGTATTCATAAACCGTATTGTCATAAAGCCCTTTGAAATGCTCGTTTGTTATCTGCAAGGATTTATATGTACCCTCTTTAATGGCAATGCTCGGCACGACAATAATAAACTTAGAAAAACCATAATTTTTGTTAAGCTCAAATATCGTGCGTAAATACACATATGTTTTACCCGTGCCGGTTTCCATTTCTACATCAAAATCATACTCGCTGCGCTTTAGTTTTTTTGTTTGAGGTAAGCCGTTTCGGAGCTGTATTTCATTAAGGTTTTCGAGTATTTCTTCCTCAATAAGTTCTAATTTGTTGCCAACACCATGCTCGTTATCCTCAAGTCCGATTTGCTCTGCGTAAGCCGATACGGTAAAGTTGGATTTATTGGGCGTTTGGCCACGGAACAGGTCTACAACGGAGGATATGGCCTGCTCTTGGTAAAGAAGGTTACTGTCGAACTTTAGTTTCATTTTAATTCACCCAATTTGCAACATAAGTTTTCAAACTCTGTTAAATATTTATTTTTAATCCTATCTGCCGCCAAAATAATATAATCTTCATTGTACTCGTGCGAAGCGATATTCCTATCTTTTATCATATCAAGCCAAATCTGTTCATTGTCAATAACATGATGTTCAAACGCCGCTTTAAAAATTGGCCGGGGCATTGATTCTGTTATTATTCCGTTATATTTTAAATATTCTTTGAGAGTTTTCCATGAAAGCTCATAACAAAACTCAAATCTTTGAATAAGACTGTCTCTTAAAATATTTTCATCGTCAAACGGTTTCACCGCAACAACCCTCAACCGTTCAACAGCTTTTTTAAAATTTTCAAATTTATTATCAAATTTAAACATGTAAATTACAATCTCCTCATTTTTAATACTATCTGTAAACTTTTCGTCTAAATATTTATTTATAATGACAACATCCAGTTTCAACAATGTTTCGATTTCTTCGATTTCACCAATAGCATTTAAGTTTTCTTCATCGTAAAAATATACCGCCAAATCAATGTCGCTGCGCTCTGTGTTGTCACCTCTTGCGCGGGAACCAAACAACGTAATTTTTCGTATTTCCTTATATTTTTTTCCGATACAAATAATTTGATTTTTTATATTTTCGCTTAGATTCATTTGTGCCTGCTTAAACCGTAACAAATTCCTCAATCTCTCCGTTCTTCAAAATTTCTTTGATGTTAGTTTTACTGCTATCGTCTTTAAAGCCGTTGTCCTTGAACACAACTCGCATTACTTCCGGCTCAAGTTCTTATTTGCAAGACAAAGTCAAGAATTTGCCAATTCATCCCGCCGCCTTAGAGGCGGGGGACTTCTTGGCAACATAGGTTAAAAAGCTTTACCGATATTTTTCCGCCTGCAACCGGAACATCTCGGCATACTTCCCGTTTAAGCCAAGCAGTTCATTGTGATTGCCGCTTTCAATTAATTTACCTTTTTCAAACATCAAAATCCTGTCGGCCATTTTTGTTGTTGATAAGCGGTGAGAAATAAATATCACAGTTTTATCACGCCCAAGCTTAAGCATTGTGTTGTTCAATTCATATTCGGCAATAGGGTCAAGTGCGCTGGAGGGTTCGTCTAAAATAATAATCCGGCTGTCTTTATACAAGCTTCGGCTTATAGCCAATTTTTGTTTTTCTCCGCCGGAGAGTTCCTCCCCATCTTCAAATTCACGTGTAAGCTGCGAATTTATACCTTTGGACATTTTAGAAACTCGACCGGCTAAACCGCTTGCTTCCAAAACTTCCATTATACGGGTTTCATTCGGTTCTTGATTCCCGGCAAGTATGTTTTGAGTTACATTAGCCGCGTATATTTGATAATCCTGAAACAATGTAGAAAACAGATTGCGGAAAGCATCTAAATTATAATTGCGTATATCCTTTCCGGCATATCTCACTTCTCCGTCAGATGAATCATACAGCCGCATCAGTAGTTTAACCAATGTAGTTTTGCCTGCACCGTTGTAGCCGACAATAGCGATTTTTTCGCCCGGTTTAACAGTAAAACTCACATTAGATAATGTAGGTTCTTTCACGCCTAAATAGGTAAAGCTTACATTTTTCAATTCCAATGTGCCGTTTTCTTCTCCGACCGGCAGTGCGTCCGGTTTAGAAACTACTTTTTGCTCATACGCCAAAAAGTTACGTACCTTTTCGATGTATAAACTGTGTTCCCGCAATTCGGAAAACCGATACGAAAAACCTTCAACATATCCCTTTGCCCACTGCACGCTGCGGTACAATCCGTATAAACTGCCAAAACTTAAAACTTGTTTAACGATAGCGAGGAACATTAAATAGAGCAAATATACTAAATCGAAAATAAAAGATTCACTTAAATATTCTTGTATGAAATTTAAAACAGCAATTTTTTTAGTTTTCTTTTTTAACTCATCATAAACTTGCTTTTCCGTTTGCGCATATTCATCTATCAACCTCTCGCTAACCTTGCTTAAACGGATTTCTTTTGCATAATCCGGTAAATAAAAAACCCTGTTGATATAATCACGTTTTCGTAAAATGGGGTTAAGTGCATTGTTCAATTCAAAACTTGTTTTGGCAGAAATTGTGCGCAAAAAATATGCCGCAAAAAATCCCGCTGCCACAAAAACAACACTTAAGCTGTCTGTAAACAGGATGTAGCCGCCAAGAACGAATAGCATGACAATATTCGCAATCAAATTTGATGCTGTATTAAGTACGCCATCCACCCGGCTTGTAGCGTTTTCAACAGCAAAAACATAATCATTATAAAATTCAGGATTATCATAACAGGAAATATCTATATCCTTCGCTTTTTCATAAAGCATTTCACGGAAAGCTTTGTATATTTTTTCCATTCCTTTCGGAGTTACCTTATGCCGCATAAACATATCAATTATTAATTTAATACTTACCAATATAAACATAGCAAGTATCATAACAAGCGCATCGGAAAACGGTCTGCCGTTCTGTATGCAGTCAACAATGTAAACCAACTGGTAAGTATGTTCAAAAAATACAACCACATCGAAAAACGCGCCTTTAATCAATGCAAAAATGGTTGTCAGCGGCGCGGCTTTTATAACAACACGGAGCAAAAACATATTATTAGCAAGTATGTTTGCAGCCGGAATACCGTTCTTTTTTTCACGCCCCATAACCTGCCTCCTCCATTAAATAACTCTCCGCTTGTTTCCTGTACATATCCGCGTAAGCGCCGCCTCTTAAAAGCAACTCCTTATGTGTGCCGGACTCAAGGACTTCCCCTTGTTCCAGCATATATACGCGGTCAGCACCGGCAGCTGATGACAACCTATGCGATATAATAATAGCAATTTTTCGGCATTACCCTCCCGTTCACATAAACGCATGATAGTTTCATACATCATGTATTCGGCTACCGGGTCAAGAGCACTGGACGGTTCATCCAGTATTAAAATACCGGCATTTTTAGCAAAAGCTCGTGCCATCGCAATTTTTTGATATTCTCCGCCGGATAATACAGCTCCATTATTTTCAAACTCCCGGGTTAAAATAGAATCTTCTTTATTCTCAAGCGTTTCTATTTTTTTATAAGCTCCGCTTTGCTTTAACGCGGATACGGCGTTTTCACGTTCTTCCTGAGAAGTTAAGCGTTTCATTATTACATTTTCAAGAACCGAAAGCGAAAACATTTGAAAGTCCTGAAATGCCGCACCGATTATTGCGCGGTATTCCTTTAAATCATATTGCCTGATATCAATGCCATTTAACAATATCTTTCCTTCTGTCGGGTCATACAGCCGCATAACCAGTTTAACTAAAGTCGTCTTACCCGCACCGTTATGCCCGACTAAACATATCTTTTCTCCTGCTTTAACCGTTAAAGAGACATTACGCAATATAAATCTGCCTTCATCTGTATACCTAAAACTGACAGATTGAAATTCTAAGCAATGTGCTTTCTTAACAGGCAATCCCGTCTGGTTTTCATCAATTTTAGGGGTATATTGCAAAAATGATTTTATGTTTTCGATAAACATAGCGTTTTGCATACTACTTGTCATTCCATCTTGTACAGACTTTAACATCCAAGTTGTACTGACCACTGCGTTAGCTAACATAATAAATGTTCCGACAGAAATTGATTGTTTAACCATTACTAAATAAGTTGCTAATAGCCACGCGCTTTCAAAAACCACAGGGAAACAGAGAAGCGATTCCATAGTACTAACAAAAAACAGCCGTGACCCATACTTGTCTATAGTTTTTATAATACCTTTAAAAGCTATGTCATATGTATCTCGCATAACATTAAAAATCCCCGTCAAACGCATTTCCTTTGCATATTGCGGCAGGTACATAAGCCGGTTTACATACCTCATACGGCGGGTATTGGGTATGTTTTCCATGTCTCGGTCATAACTTATTTTATTTGTTATCCTGCCAAAGAAAAATGTTCCTATCAACGGGATAAAAGATAATAACCCTGCAAAAAGATTTATAGTTGCTATATTGTATAACACATACGCTGTAGAAAAGAGCGAACTTACAAAGTTTGCGCAGCTATTCAAAACCGATTGGGCGCGGTTAGAGGCTTCTGTAGCCGCTTTTGTGTACTGGTCATAAAACTCCGGGTTTTCGTAACAACTGATGTCAACACTGGTAGCTTTTACAAACAATTCATTGTTGAGAGCAAATGCGATTTTTTGGTCTTCCCGCCGGATAAAAATATTTTGATACCACGCATTATAAGCTATTAAAACAAGCATCGCCGCCGATACAATTATCAAAAACACCGCTACATCGCTGTAGGGTTTGTTAAAATCCTCTGCTCCAAACAAATAACGCATGAAAACGATTGTAAAAAACGCCCATGTTGCTTTATCCAGCATTTGAGATAAAAAGGTGTGAAATATGCGCCAAGGAGAGATTTTTGCAATTTTCCCCAAAAAATAAAGATTATTTTTTATATAATTCCGTTTTTATTTTTTCAAATTAACCTCTTTCCGCTTATTATGCGAATTAAACAAAATCCTAAGTAAAGCTATAACTCTACTTAGGATTTTATCTTGTAAATTATTAAAATAATAAATTTTAATAAAAAATACTATCCGTCCAAACGCTCAATTACGTCTGTGTCTACAAAATTTATATCGCATTTATTAAGCTTTCCGATTGCGGATTCATGATCCGCTAAGCAAAATACAACAATTGCATCATATTCCTGTGAGCGGCTTGTGAAAGCGTACATATACTCAACAGAAATATTTTCTTTTTCCAATTCATGAAGCACTCCCCATAAGCTTCCGGGCTTATGCGTTAACGCAACAGCTGCAACTTCCGTAGTTTTTACCGTAAAACCGGATTTTTTTAAAACATCCTTAGCGTTTTCCGGATTACTTACAATAAGCCGCAAAATACCAAAATCGGTGGTGTCCGCTATGGACAGCGCATGAATGTTTATATTGGCTTGGGATAAAGCGCCGGTAACCTCCGACAGCCTTCCCGGTTTATTTTCTATAAAAACCGATAACTGCTTAATCATTAATATCCTCCCTTTCTATAATAATATGTCTTTAAATCTTTCTCTTATCAATAACCCTTTTTGCTTTTCCTTCGCTGCGCGCGATAGATTTTGGTTCAACAAGACGAACCTTGCAGTTAACGCCTAAAACGGATTCGATTTGAGAACGGATTTTATTTTCAAGGCTTTCAAGCCCTTTAACGTAATCCGAGAACATTGTTTCCGAAACCTCAATCTCAACTGTCATGACATCAAGATTATTTACTCTGTCAACAATTATCTGATAATGCGGAGTTGTGTCTCCGATATTTAAAAGTACACTTTCTATCTGTGACGGGAATACATTAACGCCGCGAATGATAAGCATATCGTCGGTACGCCCCGAAGGCTTGCTCATACGTACGTGGCTGCGTCCGCATTCGCATTTTTCATATGTAATTGAGCCGATATCTCTTGTCCTGTAACGGATAAGCGGAAAACCTTCCTTATCAATAGTAGTAAATACAAATTCTCCTCTTTGTCCTTCCGGAAGCGGTTCGCCTGTATCGGGGTCAACAACCTCAACAATATAACAGTCTTCCCAAACGTGCAGACCGTTTTGATAACGGCAGTCCTGCGATACCGACGGCCCCATGATTTCGCTTAATCCGTAGATATCGTGAGCTTTCAGCCCTAATACAGATTCGATTTCCTTGCGCATGTTTTCGCTCCAAGGCTCTGCTCCGAAAACTCCCGCTTGAAGTTTAATATCGTTTTTGGTAAGCCCCATTTCCAGCATTGTTTCACCGATATACATAGCATAAGACGGCGTACAGCATAAAACAGTTGTTTCAAAATCCTTTATCATTTGAATCTGCCGCTGTGTATTGCCGGAAGACGCAGGAATCGTTACCGCTCCCAATTTTTCCGCTCCGTAATGCGCGCCTAATCCGCCCGTAAATAAACCGTAGCCATAACATACTTGAATGCGTGAATCCTTTGTCGCTCCGGTCATTACTAAGCACCGTGCCATACATTCCGCCCATACGTCTATATCTTTATATGTATACCCTACTACCGTCTGCTTGCCTGTCGTTCCGCTTGAAGCGTGAATACGTACAATATCCTCCATCGGGGAAGCGAACATACCGAAAGGATATGTGTCACGAAGGTCGTTCTTTGTTGTAAACGGCAACTTGCGAAGGTCGTCCAAGGTTTTTATATCGCCTGGCATCAAACCGATTTCTTGCATTTTATTCTTGTAATGCGGTACATTTGTGTAAACCCTCTTTACAAGACGCTGCAAGCGCTGTGTTTGTAGTTCCCTGATATGCTCGCGCGGCATTTTTTCAATTGCTTCATTCCAATATTTTTCCATTTTTTCACCTTTCTCAATTCGGATAAACCGAATAAAATTATGTATAAATATTTTTTACAATATGCCTTTTTATTATCATTAACCTTCATAACCGAGTGTAAAAGCTTTTATATTTAAATCCAAGTATGCCGGCTTTACCGTTTCTTTTAATACATCAAGCCATACGGATTTGGGAATATCCATCATTGCAGCCATGCGTCCAATCATTGCAACATTAACCGCTTTTATACTGCCTGATGCAACCGCAACTTTTTCCGCGTCAAACGCAGATGTTTTAACGCCTAAATCCGTAAGCTTTTTAAGGATTTCCGAAGGGTAAACCGCCGTGCCGGATATAACAGGCATAGGATTAATTTCCTGAGTATTAATAACCATACATCCGTCTTTTTTTAAGTAATTTGCACTACGGTACGCTTCCAATAACTCAAAGGCTAATATAATATCAGCACACCCCGGTTCAATAATGGGTGAATCCACCTTTTCTTGCGAATAACGCACATATGTAACGACGCTCCCGCCTCTTTGTGACATTCCGTGCACCTCTGAGACTTTAACGTCGTAACCCATATGAATCGCGGCATTTCCAATAATTCTTGAAGCTAAAAGCGTTCCCTGACCGCCGACTCCGACGATTAATATATTTGCTCCGCTCATTTATTTACCGCCTTTCTTAATTTCATCAATAGCGTTAAATTTACACACGCGCATACACAAACCGCAGCCAACGCAAGCAGATTCATCAATAACAACTTTTCCATTGTCTTTTATCAGCGTTGGGCAGCCTAAATTCATACATACTCCGCAATTTTTACATTTTTCCGAATCAACGCGGTAACGCTCAGTATAATTTATATTTAAAAGCTTACACGGACGACGCGCAATAATTACGGATGGTTCGTCAGCTTCAACCTCGCGCTTGATTACGGAAGTTATTCCTTCTATATCAAATGGGTCGGCAACCGATATCCTTTTTACCCCAACGGCTTCACACAGCTTTTCAAGGTTTATCTGATATGTGGGTTCGCCTTTTATTGTTTTTCCTGTTGACGGGTTTTCCTGATGCCCGGTCATTCCGGTAATTGAGTTATCCAGTATTATTACTGTCGATGTGCCGTTATTATAAACAATATCAATAAGTCCGGTTATCCCGCTGTGTATAAAGGTGGAATCGCCGATAACCGCAACAGTTTTTTTAGCTTGTGCTTTTCCTGCCGCTTTTTCCATACCATGCGCCATACCAATACCCGCGCCCATGCATACTGTTGTATCCATAGCGTTAAGCGGAGGCAGCGCGCCGAGCGTATAACATCCAATATCGCCCAATACAGTCAGTTTTAACTGTTTTAATACATAAAATATCCCTCTGTGAGGACATCCCGCGCACATAACCGGCGGTCTTTGCGGCATCTGCTCGTTTACAGTAAAAAGTTCGCGTTCCTCTCCTAAAATAATTTTTGCAATCATTGCCGCGCCATACTCTCCGGTAAGCGGGAATTTTTCTTTTCCTATAACATTTAACCCTTGCTTTTTGCAAAAATCCTCTATAACCGGGTCTAATTCCTCAATCACGTAACATACATCAACTGAATTTACAAAATCGGATATTTTCTTTTTAGGCAATGGATATACCGCGCCTAATTTTAAATAAGAGGTTTTCCCCAAGCGCTTCTTTTGCGTATTGGTATGTTATCCCCGCCGAAATAACGCCTATTTTTTTATTATTCATTTCTACGCGGTTTAACGGGGTCTCCTCCGCCCATTCGGAAAGCTTACAAATCCTTTCCTCAACAAATTTGTGCCTGTTGCGTGCCATTGCGGGCATCATCACGTATTTTGATATATCTTTTTTATATTCCTTAACTTTTACTTCCTCGCGTTCGCAAATTTCAACCATACTTCTGGAATGCGAAATACGCGTGGATAAACGTAAAAGAACCGGTGTATCGTATTCTTCGCTAAGATTGTAAGCCTCTTTAATAAAATCCTTACATTCCGCACTGTCCGACGGTTCTAACATCAGCGTTTTAGAAGCTTTTGCGTAATGTCTTGAATCCTGTTCATTTTGAGATGAATGCATTCCTTGGTCGTCTGCAACGCAAATAACCATTCCGCCGTTTACTCCTGTATATGACGCGGTAAACAACGGGTCAGCCGCTACATTTAATCCAACGTGCTTCATTGCGCAAATTGAGCGTCCTCCCGCAACTGCCGCGCCTAATGCGACTTCCGCCGCAACCTTTTCATTCGGTGCCCACTCCGCATATATTTCATTGTACTCCGCAATATATTCTGTAATCTCTGTACTCGGCGTTCCCGGATACGCCGACGCCACCACGACTCCCGCTTCGTATGCACCCCGTGCGATGGCTTCGTTACCTAATAATAATTTTTTCAATTTTGTCATCCTTTCTATAATCAAGGAATTAATCGCTTAATTCCTCATAATTATAATGGAATCACTTTAAAAATACAAATTAATAATGATTAAAGTTTTAATAAATTTACAGCATTTTGCCCTAATATTTTTTTCATATCGTTATCGGAAAGACCCATCATCCTTATAAGTTTAATTTCATCCGCCGCATTGCTCCACGGCATATCGCTGCCAAAAAGTATTTTATCCTCTCCATGTTTTTCAACAATACGCTTTGCTTGCGGAAATGGTATCCTAGCGTATGCAAACGATGTATCAAAATATATATCAGAACCGACAAGATATTTTTCCACATCATCCCAACGCATGTATCCTCCAAAATGTGCCGCCACAACAGGCGCTCCTTCAAAATATTCCAATGCTCTTAAAAGCCTTTCCGGGGATGCGTGTACCGGTTCAAAAATCCCAATATCCATTCCAGCGTGAAACACTGTAATCAACCCAAGCTTTGCTATTTTTCGGTACAAAGGTATCATTCTTTCATCATCCGCAAAAAATAATTGGTAATCAGGATGCAATTTAATTCCTTTAAGCCCCATTTCTTTAATTCTGTCCAATTCATCTAAAGCATCGCCGGAAAGCGGATATACAGAACCAAAAGAAACAACGCCGTCCATTCCGTTTATTGAAGCCGCAAAATCATTTACCTTTTTTTGCTGTCTTTCGTTTGTTGCAATATTTAAAACAACGCTTATATCTATTCCCGAAGCGGCGGCATGTTTTGTTAGTGAATCAACCGTACCTCCGCAATGAGGCGTTAACCCCGACGAAGCTCCTAACGACGCTAACGCATCCTTTGCTAACTTGTCCGGAAAAGCATGTGTATGAAAATCAATTATCATAAATTTTTCCTCCCAATTACTTTTACAGCTTTTTATTTTATTTATTAAAAAGCGGCGCGTCTATTATTTTACTATTTAACGCATTTCACTTCAATTGCTGACGAACTTTTTTTGTTCAGACATTGTTTTCTCCTTTGCAAATTATATAAATACTTGTTGCGCAATTAATTATTTTAATTTTACCTTCCGTTTATATATTTATTTTTTTTATAGGCATCCAACGTTCAAATCGACCAGTTTCATTATTATTGGAATTTTCTATCTCAATTTGAGTGATGGGGCTGTCAGGGTCATCATACCGTACATATCCGTCAAGCATTGGAATATTATTTTTATAATCTTGGGTTTGCCCAATCCCGATGTAGTTTTGCGTTAAGAAAATCCCATCATGTAAATTTGCCGTCCATTCATGGGTAACTACCATATATTCGCATGCGGGAAATTTTACTAAAGAAAACCCTTCCGGCACTTCTACCGTACCCTTGACAATTTTTCCTACAAAATAAATCTGTTTGCCGTTTTTATAATACCAAATAATTTGTTCGTAATTTCCAAATCCAACTTTTTCAGCCATTTTAAAATAGTTGTCCCATACAGTTCCAAAGTTCGTTTTGTTTGTAACTTCTTGTTCGAAACCGAGGAATAAAAATTCGTCAAGCTGTGTTTTAAATGTAAAAATTTTTGGTTGGTGTATCCTTTTCAATGTTTCATCTGCTTTGCTTAAATCATCCATCGTTAAATTTTCCTTTATTTTATGTTTGGCAAAAGAAAGAGATTCAATTAACGGAAGTATGGTATTATCAGACGTTAAATCAAGGGGAATGTTGACATTGATTTTATCTTGCAACATATCAACCAAATTTTTTAATACTGATTTAATCGTTGATAATGCTATAATTTCATCGTCAAGCTCTTTTATATTTTGCTTGAAAAACTCAATTGTTTCCGCTATGTTTGAGTTATTTAAAACAACACTTATTTGCTTGATTGGTATTTGTAATTTACGTAAGATTATAATTTGTTGCAATCGTTTTATTGCTGTTTCGTCATAAACTCTGTACGCGTAATCATCCCTTCGTTTGCTTTCAATTAACCCTTCTCTTTCGTAATAACGTAACATTCTTACGGAAACTCCATAAGTTTTTGAAACTTGACTTATCGTTTGTAGCTCCATACTATCACCTTCATCTGTTACCTACGATTTTACTTTGATGCTACACTGTCACTAATACCCATACTCACGAAAAAGTATTCTTTTAAAGTGAAAATAGCCTATAAACTTTGTTTTTGTTTAAGCAAAAATAACGTCCACGGTCTGACATGATTAAACCTCCACAAATATAAATTTTATAACTTGTAATAAAATTATAGAGTTTTGTTTGTTATGATTATTAGCAGATATTATATTCATAAATTACATTAAAATTATTTTTTACTTTAGTCGTAATGATAATACAATTCGCGCTTAAGGATTTTTCATCGCTCTACATTTCGGGTCGCACACTTTATGTACCGCGCACGGCTCTAACGTTTCTCCACGCTTTGAAAGTTTGATATAGCTGCATTTAGGTATGCGCCCTTCTTTTATCGCATTTATCCTGTACATAATCAATTTTTTAATAAATTCAATTTGGTTTTCATCAGGATTTGCAATATCTATGCCAGTAAATTGGCATTTTCCGATTTTACAACGAGGGCAACCCATATGACCGACTTGTGCTTTTACCATTGATTTTACTTTATCGGATTCACCGGATAAAAATTCGTTTAAATATTCGTCGTATTGAATATTTATATGTACAAACCAACCCCCGTCATTCGCTGTATTGACCATGCCCCAGCGTTTGTCCTTGAACTTGCCGCTAAGACTTATTTTATTCGCCGCAATCCAATCGAAAAGATTTTGTGCGGATTGTTTGTGAATGTCGTTGGTTATTTTTTTTAAGGTTTCATTAACTTTATCATTCATATTAATTTTCCTCCTGCATATTATATAAACTCGCTCTATTGTGTGAATAGCAATAATCGTTTGTATCTAACAATCCTTGTATTAAATATAAATTTTACATATTACTTTCAAGTACTGTCTCTCTATTCATAATTTTTAAACTATTCGGTGGCGGCTTCATACTCTTTTTGAATTACTAACAATAAATTTTTACATTCATCCGCGTTCATATCAATAAAATCAATAAAATTTTTGGCGAGTTTAAATTGTTCATCTGGTAAAATACCAATCATTTCAATAGGTGTTTTTTCCATCTGTTTCTTTTTCATGTTATCCTCCGAAAATCTATTTTTTTAAATCAAGTATAAAGAACGACATCGTGTCGCTGTCAAGCAATAATTTAAAAAAGATAGCATAAATTAAACAGCTTGTCACGGATTGTCCAATATTTTCATAATATGTACCAAGCATGTGATAAAAGGAGGTGCTTGTATGTATTACGGTCGTTATTGGGGTCTTGGCTGTGGTTGCGGATATGGCTGCGGTTACGGTGGTTGGAACTGGGGCTTAGGTTATGGCTACGGCGGTTATGGTTACGGTTTAGGATATGGCTTAGGCTACGGTTTAGGATATGGTTTAGGTTATGGTCTAGGATACGGTTACGGTTTTGGCCGCGGTTGGTGGTGGTAATCTTCTAATCGTCTTCCTTTAAATGCGCTTATCTTTCTTGCGCGCTGTCATCAATAATAAAGGCCGCAGCTTTCCGGAATAATTTCCGGAAAGCTGCGGCCTTCTCCTTTTTTATAACTTAAATCATTTAATTTTTATCATATCTCTTAATTTTTCCATTTCCTCTGGAGACATATCTCTGGTTGGAAGATTTAATTTAATACCGTCGTCTTCATAACGCGGAATTAGATGAATATGGAAATGAAAAATAGTCTGTCCGGCAATCGGCGAATTGTTTTGAATAATATTTAATCCGGCAAAGCCTAACGCATTTTTAAGCTTTTTTGCAATTTCCGCCGCGAGAGGAAGCGCTTTAGCCGCAGTATCACGGTCTAAACTAAAAATATCTTCCGCGTGTTTTTTAGAGATTATCAGAGTATGCCCTTTTGTTGATTGAGCCAAGTCTAAAATCACTAAAAAATCATCGTCCTCATGAATAATATAAGCCGGTATTTCTTTATTTACTATCTTACAAAAAATACAATCCATGTTTCCTCCTATAAATTTAAAATCCATTTAATTGCAGGTTCTAAATGAGAATTCCAATACCGCCAATCGTGAACGCCTTCATCCTCAGAATACTCCACATTAATACCGCATTCATTTAAGAAGGTTTTAAATTCGCGGTTCTCCTTTATGAGAAAATCCTCCAGCCCGCAGGACATATAAATTTCAGGAATAACCTTTTTGTTTTCAAGAAGCTTTTTAACCAAATATTCCGGATTATTTTCACTTTCACCTAATTTCTTAAGCTCGCCGAATGTAGATTTATAATAATCATAATTCGCTATCCCGTTGTCAAAACCTTCTTCTATATTCTTAATCCCATTTACAATAAGAGCGGAGGACAAAGCAACTACTTTGCCAAAAGTATTATTATATTTTAGCCCTGTACGCAATGCGCCGAACCCGCCCATTGACAAGCCGCCGATAAATGTATCCTCTCTTTTGGAAGACAACCCAAACATATTCCTTGTATAATCAACAAGCTCCTGCCCTGTAAATTGCCCGAATGCATTGCCTGTTCCTTTTGCGTCAAGGTAAAAGCTGTTTTCTCCGGACGGCATGATGATTGCCATATTATACTTACCTGACATTTCAGCGACCGCGCTGTTTATAAGCCAATCCGTACTGCCTCCCGAAAACCCGTGCAGGAGATATAATGCTTTTACGTCTTCGTTGTAACGTTTATTGCCATTTTTTATATAGTCAGGTGAATCGTTAGGTAAAAGAGCATAAAAGCTTGTCACTCTTTGAAGCGATTGAGAAAAGAAATCAACCTTAGCAAGCGCCATAAAATCACTCCATTTTTAAATTTTTTAAAACCGGTTTATACGCTACAAAAGTAATAAATAATAAGAGTAACTGAGTATATCTCTGTTTTTATTTAATTATGTTCTCTGTAAAGGTACATTGCTTTATATTTTCATGGTCGTGAATTGTTTCGTATGTTAATTTTCCTTCATTATTATTCCAACGTATTTTTGTTAACCGGTATTCTCCATTTTCATATGCGTAACCATCGCCCGAATCGGTATATAACATAAATTCGCCGTCTTGACCGGGATAAACACGCAATTCAATAGGTGCGTCCGGTTTTTCATCGGTAAAATTCATATACTCTGTCATTGGCAGTATACTTCCTTCACGCACAAAAATCGGTATTTCTGATAATTCAGCAGAAACGTTTATATATGTTCCGCCTTCGTAAACTTTATTCGTCTTAAAATCATACCATCTGTTTCCTTTAGGCAGATATACCGAACGTGTGTATTCAACACCTTCAACCGGTTTTGAACCGGCTTCATAATACATAGGAACGGTTACGGGGCAAATCATCAGGCAAGAACCGAACATGTACTGGTCTTTTATTGTTAAAGCTGTTTTATCATTCGGAAAATCGAAAGCTAACATGCGGTAAATGGTGCTGTCGTTATACCAGACGCCCGCAGCTAAAGAGTAAATATAAGGCATTAAGCTGTACCGTAATTTTACAGCATTAACCAACGCATCGTAAAAAACATCCCCCTGTTCGCCGAAAGCCCAAACCTCGCGGCGCAAATCCGTTCCATGCGCTCTAAATACCGGTAAAAACGCTCCGTATTGAAACCATCTTACATATAATTCCTTGTAACCTTTATCTTCGTTTACCAAGTCATATTCGCCGGAATAATACCACGGCGTGCCTTTTTTTACAAAAAATGCTCCAATATCCAATGTCCAATAAGGAAGACCTGTTACGCAAAAATTTAATCCCGCAACAATCTGCTTCCTTAATGTATCCCAACTGGCTTTAGTATCGCCGCACCATAAAATTGTCCCGAATTTTTGCTGTCCGGTATATCCGCTTCGGGTTAAGTTAACAACTCTTTTATCTTCTGTAACACTTCTTTGTCCTTCATAAATACCTTGTGCATGTACAAGCCCGTACGCATTGCAATTTTCTAACGGCATAATCCTGCCGCAATCTCTTATAAATTCATGATATAATTCGCTTGGCTCCGGCTTTTCCGTACGCATCCATTCCGGCGTGTGCGGTTCACTGGAATCGCACCACCACGCGTCAATGCCGTTACTAAATAAACCTCTGTTTACTTGCTCCCAATATAAAGAGCGGCCGTCCTTTTCAAACGCGTTGTATATATTACTTGTGGGTAATAATAACCGTTTTTCTGAAAATTCCTTGTAATTATCGCATCTTTCGTTCATACTTGGCCAAATTGAAATCATCATTCTTGCGTTAAGCTCATGTATTTGTTCCATCATCCCCGACGCATCTGGAAAACGTTTTTTATCAAAGGTTTTTTGTCCCCACATTCCGTCTTCCCACGACATCCAATCCAAAACAATACAATCAAGCCCTATCTCACGTTTTCTGTACTCCTTGACTGTATTAATCAATTCATCCGCAGTTTCGTATCGTTCCTGTGACTGCATATAACCAAACGCCCATTTTGGAAGCATAACCGCTTTTCCGCTTAACAAACGGTAACCTTTAATAATTTCATCAAAATTTTGCCCGGATATAAAATAATAATCCATTTGCTCATCGGCTTCTGTGTACAAATATGAGCCGTATTGCGTATCGTTAAAAATCGCCGTACTGCCTGTTGCAAGTAAAATCCCGTAACCCTTTGTAGAAAGAAGAAACGGCACGGCAATTTTTAAATTAGCCTGATGAAGATATTGAGTTGTACCTCTTAAATTTAAAACGCCCTCTTCCGCTTGCCCTAAACCAAACAGTTCTTCGTCTTCCTGCCAGTTTAGGAACAAACGTGTATGAAAAAGTTTTTTATCAAAAACACGGGTTGCTTCTTTGACTTTGTGCTTAACGCCGTCTGCTGTTTCTACGCGCTCAACCTGCGTATTTTCATCAATTACTAATTTATATGAATCAAATTCCTCCAGAACGCGGCCGTCGCGTTCCCTCTCCGATAAAAGTAAATTATTTGACGAATCGGAATATTTAATAGAACTTGTTTCTTTATTAATTTCAATAGTCAATAAAGATGTTTTCAAGCGAATCGTTTCGTTTGTTACTTCGTAATCCCAATTGGCATAAGGTTGGTCGTATACAATTCCGATTCCTGTTTTTTCGGAAACTTCGCTGCCCTTTTTATAGGTTACGCGTATAATCCGCTCATTTTTCGGCGAAATTTTTAAAACGCCGTATTCGCTTACCGCTATAAGCGCGTCATTTTCACGCTCAACCTTTGTGATGCTCATTGATGGTCTTTTACTTGGATATAACATGATTTCCTCCTGATTTTTTATAATAAATTAAATTACTTTATTGTTTGTGTCATTCCGCAGCCCAAATCATCGTTTGGGCGTTTTATAAATCCAAACTTTTCGTAAAACCCCTCCTTACCACGCGCTGCCATTAAATTTACGTAAACAAATTGCCCTTCCTTAACGGTACTTTTAATGTATTCCATTACGCAGCTCATAATTTTTCTGCCCAAACCCATATTCTGATAATCCGGATGGACTATCACATCCGCAATGAGCGCAATATAACCGCCGTCTGATATAACCCGCGCCATCCCAATGCTTTTACCGTTTGTTTTTACAACGCATATGTACGCCGAATTTTTAAGCCCGGTTTTAGCTTGTTCCGCTTCGATTTCATACCACCCGACACTGCTGCGTAAAAAATTATAATCTTTAACCGAAATTTTATTTGTAAATTTAAAATCCATACGCTCTCCTAAAATTTTATTTACTACATGAGAGATAAAAAAATTTCTTGATTTATTATAATTGAATGTACTAACCATTACAATTCAAAATTGAGTATATGTCTTGATTTTAAAATAAAAACATCGTAAAATGAAAACCAGTTGTTTTCTAAAAATACACGCAGTCCATTTGGACAAGGAATGATTATATTGATTAAATTAAACGACGCCACAGTTGTATACGATAACGGCGTCAAAGGAATATCTTCCGTATCTCTTAATATAGAGTCCGGTGAATTTGTTTTTATCGTTGGGTTAAGCGGCTCCGGTAAATCAACGCTCATGCGTCTTTTACTGCGGGAGGTTAAGCTCACATCAGGAGAAGCTTTTGTTAACGATATAAATATAAAAAAAATAAGGCGTTCCCGCCTTCCTTATTACCGCCGTAAAATGGGTGTGGTTTTTCAAGACTTTAGGTTACTGCCAAATAAAACAGTTTATGAAAATGTTGCTTTTGCAATGCAGGTAACGGAAGCTGCCACAAAGGAAATTAAACGAAATGTTCCCGCGGTTCTTGCGATGGTCGGTTTGCAAAAAAAAGCTAAAGCGTACCCAAATCAACTCTCCGGAGGAGAAGCGCAGCGCTGCGCGTTAGCGCGCGCAATAGTAAACAAGCCCCCTCTCCTTTTAGCCGATGAGCCTACCGGCAATCTTGACCCCGATACAGCATGGGAAATCATGAGCCTGCTTGAAGATATCAACCTTCACGGCACAACCGTGGTTGTTGCCACTCATGCGAAGGATATTGTAAACGATATGCAAAAACGTGTGATAACCTTAAAAAAAGGACGTATGATGCGGGACATTGACAAAGGCGGTTATAACGATGAAATTTAGAAGCATAAAATATTATTTTAAAGAAGCGGGAAAAAGTTTGTTTAGAAACAGGCTGATGAGTGCCGCGTCAATACTTACAGTTTCGTCGTGTACCTTGATTTTTATTGTTTCCTTTTGCATTGCCGCAAATGTGGATTATATACTTGAACAAATTGAAAACACAATCGGCTTATCCGCAATTATTGAAGATTCTTTAACTGCCGACGAAGTAAATGAATTATATTCCAAAATATCAAGCATTGAGCATATTGGCTATGTCGGATATATATCCTCCGACAAAGCATTGGAAATTTACCGCGAAACCTTTGGAGATGACGAACAAAGCGTCATTGTTGGATTGGATGAGGATAATCCGCTGCCGCGTTCATTTGATATTAAGCTTGAGCATAATATATATCAGGCGCAAGTTATTGCGGAGCTTGAAAAATATATCGGAAAAGGGTTTGAAACAATTCGCCACGCAAGTGACGTTACTAATATACTGCTTACCGTAAATCACGGTATACGCGTTGTTTCTGTTGTAATTATTATGGCTTTGGCTTTAATATCCGTTATCATAATTATGAATACAATAAAACTCACGGTTAATTTAAGAAGCATGGAAATAAGCATTATGAAATATGTCGGAGCAACAGACTCTTTTATCCGGTGGCCCTTTATAATCGAAGGAGTTATTATTGGGCTTATCGGCGCGTTAATTCCAACTGCTATCAGTTGGCTCAGTTATAACCAAATCATGGAAGTTGTTTTAAGCGTTCCCGTTTTAGCAGGATTAGCCTCATTTAAAACAAGTACGGAATTGTTTTGGCTGTTGTCGCCGGCAGCTGCCGCTTCGGGGATTTTAATAGGCTCAATCGGTTCGGTACTAAGTATGAGAAGATATTTAAAGGTATAAGAAATAATAATAAAAAACCGCGTGAAGCGCGGTTTTTAGGTTATGCAGAATATAATTGGTTCTTAACTCGCATTAGGAGGATAATGTTCATGACTTTGAATGTGTACGGTCTTTCCATTTTAAGCAAAAATCCATTAGATTTAATATTGCCCGTGATTATTGTTTTAATAATTGTTATCACGGTTATTATTCTATATGGCTTTCTCAAACAAAAGGAATCTCTCTTAAGAGCGGAAAATCTTTTAGCATCTCAAAAAAACCTTAAAACTGTTTTAGATGCGCTTCCTGTACCCGTCAGAATAACTGATATGAAAACTCTCAATATTGTATATGTAAACGATTGCTTTGTTAAAGTATTTGAGTTGAATTCAGCTGACGATATCATCGGTAAACCCGTGTATTCTTTTGTTGCCAATTCTCAAAACGATGGGAAAACCGAGCCTGAAAAATTAAAGGATATTGTTGAAGCAGGCGGAAAGCTTACAATAGAAATTAAATACCAAACTGCGAAAGATAATACTTTCGATGCGCAATTAATTTCTTGTTACATAGATTACAACGGTGTTCCCTGTTCTCTTGGGATTGTAAGAGACCTTACTGCTGAAAAAAAATCTCAAAAAATATTGTTTAACGCGGTTAAAAAAGAAAAAGGCGAAAATCAACTTAAAAATAATATTTTACAAAATTTAAATCACGAAATTAAAACACCAATGAACGCAATCATCAGTCTTACCGAAGCAGAAATGAATAAAACTTTAACACAGGAAACACTTCAAATATTTAAAATGATTAATACCTCCGCTAAAAATTTATTACAAATTATTGACGACAGTATAAGCCTTTCGGATCTTGACTTAAAAAGGATTATATTAAACCGCGATGAATTTGAACTTGACGATGTGTTAAACAGCGCGCTTCTTGTTATATCTCAGCATTTTCAAGGCAATGATAATGTAGCTTTACTCTTAAACACCTCTCTTGATTTACCCCGCTTTATTATCGGTGATAAAATGCGGCTTTGGCAGGTATTAAAAGGTTTTTTGGATAACTCCGCAAAATACACCAAAAACGGCAGGATTGTATTATCCGTTTCGTCCGATAACGACCCAATACATAGTGACCGCGTGTTTATAACCTTTATGATAAAAGATACCGGAACGCTTGAAGGAAGAGAACAATCTTTAACCGGAGAAAGTTCGGAGTACTCTTCATCAAACCATGCAGTTTTTGTAGCAAAAAAGATTTGTAATTTAATGGAAGGCGAATCGGAAATAGAATTTAATTCTACCGGTGCGCTTATCCGGTTTACTATACCCTTCTTGCGTTCAACTAATACCGAAACCACTATGCAAGCCATAAATACTCCAATGCTTTCAGGTTTAAATATTCTTTTGGTAGACGACGACGAGCTTTCTCTTAAAATTATGGAGCGTTTGTTAAAATGCTCAAATGTAAATTGTGTGTTGGCACGCGGAGGTTCTGAGGCTCTGGATATTGTATCTAAATACAGAGATAAAGGCATCTATTTTGACGTTATCCTGTTAGATTATATGATGGAGGATTTAGACGGGCTTGCCGCTGCTGCTAAAATACATTTAAGTTTATTTAAACTTCCTAAAATTATTATTGTAACAGCTTATCATAAACAGTTGCTTGAAAATAAAATTGAACGGAATTATGTTGACGAGATAATTGAAAAACCTTTTGTTCCGTCGCAGTTTATTCAAAAGATATGTGCCGTTTTATAATACCAAACGATATTCAAACAGATACTTATCCCACCTTGACTACATATAAAAACGTATGCGTCCTTATTTGTGAGGACAATATTATTAATCAAGAAATAACCGCTAGTATGCTTGAAGAATTTGGGATTTCATATATTATCGCGGATAACGGAAAAAAAGCTGTGGAAATATTAAACAACGGTAAGCGGATAGATTTGGTGCTCATGGATTTATATATGCCTATAATGGACGGTTTTGAAGCAACGCGTATAATCCGCCAAGATTCAAGCTTTGATAATATTCCGATTATTAGCCAGTCCGCCGATACGGTGCCGGCTTTAATTGAAAAAGCAATAGAGATGGGAATGAACGGACATCTACCAAAGCCAATTGAATTTGATGCTTTAAACACTTTGTTTATTAATTTTTTACCTGAAAGTAAACGTGTAAACCAATAAAATTATGCAATAAATGGGCGTGTTTCAAAATAAGGCAATTTTAGCGGACAAAGAAAAAAGGCGAAAAAGAGCATACCAACCCCTTGGTTGTCAGAATGCATAAATGGTAAATATTAACATACTAATATTGAAACTCAAATAATCTTCTGAATTAAAACCCCAATGCTTCTAAAAAGTCGGGTTGGGGTTTACCTGTAAGCAATTCTAATGGACTCTTGCCATTTCTTTCTTTGCAACGGCTTCTTCTGTAACGACGGGTGTTAAAGTACACTTTCATGAGAACAAAAAACTGCGATGGTACGACCCGCTTCATGTCTATGTAAACGCGTATCCGACCATTCAGGTTTTCTACCAAACTGCTTGCCTTTTTAACTCCATTGAGAAGTTTTTGAAACTCCGTTCTCGCATGAACCTTACTGTTCTGTTCAGTTATCATCCCCGCTAAGCGACAATCAATCTCGTTGCTTTGCTGACTCGCCGGGCTACATGACATCTGGCGGTATAGCTGATGAAATACGTCCGGCGGTATTCCCAGTTCTTGGGCGCGTTTGTCCATCTCTCTTGTAAGTCTGCTTATAAATGACAACAACTCCGGTAGGTTTCGGCGGATTTTTTCTGCTTCTTTAATCAGCCCGGGATAGTCTTCCGCTTTTCTCTCTATTTCTTTAAGAATATATTCAATCAAGACTGTTGTTTCCTCAATACTGTACCCCGAAAAACCAAGCAGCTCCTTAAGCCAACCCAATAAAATACTTATAGCGTCAAAGAGGTCAATCGCTGCTTCTGTTTTTGGTTGAATCTCCGCAAGCCGCTCTTTTGTTTTTTTGCGCGGTCTTTTGCCTTCTGCACTCTCCAAAAGAGCATATTCCTCTTTTATGCAAGAATACGCCTTCCGTTCTACCTTTGATACTTCCTTGCCTATTTCATAGAGCGCATGGAATACGTCGCGTTGTATATCTATCTCCGGGTACACTTTGGGGATGCCTGCCAACAAGCCTGTGCCGCCATCATTTATGCTTGTTTCCAACTCAAGCCCGTGTTCCTTCCTGTCTTGCATATATATTTCCCATGTTTCGCCTGTGCGGTCAGTTGCATCTTCCAATAAATAGATATATGTGCTTTCTGGATCTATCCCTGTTAATATTGGCATACTACCTTGGAATATCTCATCGTTTGCCCCTTGGCGAATTCCTTCAAGGGTTATTTCGTCATCGAATGCCTGCGCGCGTTTAGATGCCTCCTTTAGTACACCACTGATATAGCCGATTGACACATATATTCCTAGCGCCGCTTCAAGCACCCGTTGTATACCTTCTAGCGATGAAGCACAATCTAGCGCCATGCTCAATATCAGCCTTTTCTTTAACGCATCTGTGACTATTATGGTTTGCTTGCCTTCGGGTTGATCTTTCAGCGTTTCTGCATAGTTTATCACTTTCTCTTTTTGTTCATATATATAGCTGCGACTCATCCCGCTTTTGATGGTTATCTCATCTATTGGGATGCCTGCTACTGCTTGACAGCCTATCTTGAATTTTTCTGTATTTCCATAATTTTTGTTGGCTTTTTCATATCATTTGAGCTTGCGCTCTGGTATAATTATTTTTGAACATATGATTTTTCCTCCTTGTGCGTTGTGTTTTGTCTAACTCTATTTTATCACACTTGGAGGCATATGTTCTTTTTTTGTCCGCTGATTTTGAAACACGCCAATAAATGAAAGTATATTCGCGGAAATAATCATTTGCCAACACATGTGCAACGGTTTGCTAGGTATAGGTGCATGTGTTGGCATTCTTTTTCCTCCGCGAGTATAACTTAAAAGGGCTGACAAAATTAAATTTTGTGTCAGCCCTTTTTTTAAATTAATCTCTGCTGTATACCACCAGTGCCCGTCCTGATTCTATTAAAATTTCCGCTTCTTCCATAATAAATTCGTTGCTTACGCCCACCGTTTCTGTTCTTAGAAGAGTTGCCTTATTTAAAGGATACTTCATTCCTGTGAGCGTAACCCCCGTCAGCCGTTCATCTATAGGCAGCACAGAAATGTATTTATATTCCGGTAATTTTTTAAATTTTTTTATACCACCGTTGTGATAAAAAATTATGTTATAAGCATCGATTATTTTACCTTCGCAGCCTTTTATAAAAAGGTATTCTAACATACATACAGCCGCGTAATGATGATCAAACCTTTTTCCCGTACATCCGGTTAGTATAAATTCATAAAATCCTTTATCTAAACCGGCGTTTATTGCGGCTTGCAAATCAGTTAAATCTTTTTCGGCAGGAAGAAAAATTTTTTCTGTATCCGCAATATCTACAGAAGAATCCGTATCTCCAATATATAAATCCGGCATAATACCCTCCGCAAGACATATATCGCTTCCTCCGTCTGCACATATAACATAATCTCCGTTTTTTATAATATTATTTAATCCGTTTAAACCTTCTTGCCGTACAGAACCTACTATTACACATCTACCCCGCACTTAAGCCGCTCTCCTTATTTTTAAAATTTATTTTCCTTATAAAGTAAACAAATTATGGCGTATTATAATATATATTTTAGCGCTTGTATATGAAATTATATTTTTCATCAGCTATTGACAAAATAAATTTAATTTTATATAATCATTTCGTAATAATTCCGTAATATTTTAAAACAAAAATTTCAGGAGGAATGTCTTTTATGTCACCTTTTGTTAATCATAATTGGCTCAAAAAAGGGCTTATCTTAGGTTCATTAATGTTTTCTTTCCTAACTCTTCCCGCTTTTGCCGGTACTAAAGGCGTTGTTAACGGCACTAATGTAAATGTCCGCACATCCAATTCTTCAGACTCATCCGTGTATACTCAATTAAATAGCGGCGATACAGTCGATATATCCGACCTTAGCGGCGATTATTATCAAATCAGCTACGATAATAATGATTTGTACATATCAAAGGATTTTGTAACTGTTGAAAAAGCTTCCGGTATAGTTAACGCTTATTCCGTAAACATTAGAAAATACCCCTCCACTAATCATGAAGTTCTCTCTCAGGTGGACACAGGAGATACCTTCGATGTAATCGGTAAATCCGGTGATTGGATTAATATTTTATTTAACGGTGAAAGCGCATTTATACATAAGGACTTTATAGATGTTCCTCTTATAAACAGTGTACAAGTTGTTAATGTTGTTGAACCGGATATTGAAGAAGGTACAATCGGTCTTGTTGCACCCCGTCCGTTGGAAGAAGAATTTTATGCGGTTGTTAATTCCTCAGACGGTCTTAAGCTGCGTGAATTTCCGTC
This sequence comes from Holotrichia oblita, assembly GCA_023690525.1. Classification (NCBI taxonomy): domain Eukaryota; kingdom Metazoa; phylum Arthropoda; class Insecta; order Coleoptera; family Scarabaeidae; genus Holotrichia; species Holotrichia oblita. Next base: position 77,834 of record JALQSN010000142.1, on the reverse strand, counting down.
TATTGAATCATCAATATTAACGGTATATTCCGAAGGAACAACAGTTGACATACTCGCTGATTACGGCGATTGGGTTAAGGTTTCGTTAGGCGGCGTTGAAGGATATATGAGTAGTGAATTTGTATCTTTTAAGGAAGGAAAACGCCCTGAAAATTCCAGAGGTCAACAGATTATTGATTACGCTAAGAAATTTATCGGCACTCCATATGTATGGGGCGGAACAAATTTAAACAGAGGTGTTGACTGCTCCGGTTTTGTTTTTTCTGTAATGAAAAATTTTGGTATTACTTTAAACAGAAGTTCCAGAGATCAATATAAAAACGGTTATTCAGTTTCAAAAAGTAACCTTCTTGTCGGAGATTTAGTTTTCTTTGATACAGATAGAAACGGACGCATTTCTCATGTGGGAATTTATATTGGCGGCGGGCAGTTTATCCATTCATCAAGCTCAAGAAGAACTTACGGCGTTACAATTTCTTCTCTTTATGAAGATTATTACTCTCGTACATATTACGGCGCATGTCGGATTCTTTAAAATAAATTTATTAAAAAGTTAAATTTAAAAGCTGTTGCAAGCTGAAAAATCCAGTTTGCAACAGCTTTTTTGTATAATTAAAAACTAAAATAGAATCGAGTTTCATATTTACGATTTTAAATTCATATGTTAAAATGAAACAGCGTTTCAATTTTAAAATATAGGTGATAATTATGAAGAGATCAATTAAAAATTATAATACCAAGCAACGAGAAGCGGTTTTTAATTATATTGTTTCTCTCAGCGGAAGCCATGTTACAGCAGCACAAATTGTGGATTATTTTATAAATAAAAACATTCCTATAAGCCGTACAACAGTTTACCGGCATTTAGATAAGCTTACACAAAGCGGTAAAATTCGTAAATATACAATCGACGGAATATCCGGCGCTTGTTATCAATACGAAGGCGATGTTTTAAATCATGAATTTTTTCATTTAAAATGCGAGAATTGCGGAGAACTTTTCCACTTACGCTGCAATATGCTTAATGAAATTCAACAACACATCCTAGATAAACATACTTTTAGCGTTAACGCAATGAAAACTGTATTTTACGGAAAATGTGAAGCTTGTCTGCACAATATTTGAATTTAAAATGCTCCCGGAGGCTTTAATTAATTATGAACCGATTTATTTCAATAAACATTTTTTTAATATTATTAATTATAACATTATCCAGTTGTAATAAAACCGATAAACCTAAAAGTTTAAATCCAAATAATAAAATTAACATTGTTTGCACTGCATTCCCACAGTATGACTGGACTAAGAATATCCTTGGAAGTAAAACGGAGGATGTATCTTTGACACTTCTTCCGCATAATGGCGTAGACTTGCATAACTACCAACCCACAGTTGATGACATTGTAAAAATTTCCACATGTGATTTATTTATTTATGTCGGCGGTGAATCTGAAAAATGGGTGAGCGACGCTCTTTCGGAATCAACCAATCCAAATATGATTGTAATTAATTTAATGGACAAGCTTGGCAGTGCAGTTAAAACAGAAGAAATAATTGAAGGAATGGAATATAACCAAAATTTTGATGAAGATAAAAACAATGACGAAACTGAAACAGATTATGACGAGCATGTATGGCTCTCTTTAAAAAACGCAAAAATATTTTGCGATGTCATCACCGAAACGCTTATTTCACTAAACGCGGATAATGCTTTAGAGTATAAAAATAATTTAGAAGAATACACCAAAAAATTATCTAATTTGAATTTGGAATATTTATCAACAGTAGATAAAGCGTCTATTAAAACGTTGATTTTTGGCGACCGTTTCCCTTTCCGCTATCTTGTTGATGATTACAATATAAAATACTACGCCGCTTTCCCCGGTTGTTCCGCAGAAACGGAAGCAAGTTTTAACACAATTATTTTCCTTGCCGAAAAAACAGATGAATTAAGTATAGATACGATTATGGTAACTGAAAGTGCAGATTTATCTATTGCAAAAACAATTATAAATAATACAAAAGCTAAAAATCAAAAAATTTTAGTACTGGACGCTATACAGTCGGTTGACGAAGAAAATCCTCAAGGCGGAACTACATACCTTTCCATAATGGAAAATAATTTAAGCGTACTTAAAGAAGCGCTCAACTAAAGGAGGAAACAGTATGCCGCTTTTAACTTGTCAAAACTTAACCCTTGGATATGAAGGAAAAACTGTTGTCTCAAATCTTTCCTTTACTGTAAACTCAGGAGATTATTTATGCATTGTTGGCGAAAATGGTTCTGGTAAAAGTACATTAATGAGAACTATATTAAAATTAAAATCACCTATGTCCGGGCAAATTGAAACCGGAGACGGTTTGTCACAAAATGAAATTGGTTATTTACCTCAGCAAACAATTGTGCAAAAGGATTTTCCGGCATCAGTTATTGAGGTTGTCCGTTCCGGTTGTTTAAACCGATGCAGTTTACGTCCTTTTTACAACAAATCCGAAAAAAAAATAGTAGCCGAAAATATGGATAAATTAGGGATAACACCTCTAGCTAAACGTTGTTACCGGGAATTATCCGGCGGACAGCAGCAGCGTGTTCTTTTAGCAAGAGCTTTGTGCGCAACAAGAAAAATTTTATTATTAGACGAACCGGTTTCAGGGCTTGACCCCAAAGCAACTTTTGAAATGTATACTTTAATCAAAAAATTAAATAAAAGCGGTATTACAATTATAATGATTTCTCATGATATCGCTTCAATAAATTACGCTTCTCATATTCTTCATATTGGAGAAAATTATCCGTTGTTTTTTGGAACTAAAGCAGAATACCTAAAAAGTGAAGCCGGTTGCAAGTTTGCCGGTTTGGAGGATATAAAGGTATGATTGAAATTCTTGATAAGCTTATTTTATATTTTCAATACCCTTTTGTACGTTATGCAATGATTGTCGGTATTTTAATTGCGCTTTGCTCCTCGCTTTTAGGAGCTACACTTGTACTAAAACGGTTTTCTTTTATCGGAGACGGATTATCGCACGTTGCTTTCGGTGCTATGGCAATTGCAGCAGCATTAAATCTTTCAAATAATTTTTTCTTGGTTTTACCTGTTACTGTAATTTGCGCGATATTATTACTTCGTACAGGACAAAACACAAAAATAAAAGGCGACGCTGCTATCGCCATGATTTCTGTTGGTACGCTTGCCATAGGTTATCTTATTATGAACCTTTTTTCTAAATCCATTAATATCTCCGCTGATGTTTGCGCAACATTATTCGGCTCAACATCAATTTTAACGCTCACAAAAACAGAGGTTTGGTTGTGTATTATTTTATCTGTGATGGTAATTGCGATGTTTTTGTTATTTTATAATAAAATATTTGCTATCACCTTTGACGAAGATTTTGCTACAGCAACGGGAACAAAATCAAATATATACAACTTGATTTTAGCTATAATTATCGCTGTAATTATTGTGCTGGCTATGAATTTGGTCGGTTCTTTATTAATTTCAGCATTGGTAATATTTCCTTCTTTATCAGCAATGCGGGTTTGGCGTTCTTTTAGAGCCGTAATATTGTGTTCTGTAATCATGTCGGTTATATGCGCGGCTTTTGGCATTATAATATCCATTTTAGCAGGAACTCCGGTAGGCTCTACAATAGTAGCTGTTGATATTTTAGGATTTATCATATTTAGCGTATTTGGTTTAGTAATAAGGAATAAAAGAATTTAATTTATTAAAAATTCGTGAACACTTTTTATACTCGCGAAGTTAATTATTTGACAACCCATATGCGACATTAGCTAGGAACTATCGCTGGGTTGGCATTCCTTTTTATTCGCGAGTATAAAATGCAATGTAAAATACCGCCTAAAATTTATGGCGGTATTTTTATTTTGTAATTTGTAAATTACAATGTTTAGAAAATTTATCATTTATAAAACATATTTAAATTATACTTGACAATTAAATATTACTATCTTACAATATATCTATCCGATATATTGAATCGAGGTATTTTTATGCTTGACTATATTATTCTTGGCATGGTGCAGAATGAAGATTTAACAGGTTATGACATTAAGAGGTATATTGAAAACGGAATTGGTGTTTTTTATAAAGCCAGTTATGGAAGCTTATATCCGGCTTTAAAAAAATTAACCGCTAAAGGCTATTTAATTATGTACGAAGAACCCTTGGGCGGAAGGCAAAAAAATTATTATAAAATCACTGAAGAAGGGAAAAAAGTATTTTTAGAATGGCTTGTATCGCCTATGAATGTTTTGGATGGAACATCCGCTCATTTATCTAAAGTATATTTTTTTGATAAGCTGCCAAAAGATATTCGTGATAAGCAATTATTGGAACATGAAATTAACAACGAAAATTATTTACGTAAGCTCCTAGCGTTAGAAAAACATTTTAGCAGTATGGAAAACAAGGATTGTTTTTATTATAAGCTCTCAACTCTTTATTACGGTATATACATTACTCAAGACACTATACGTTGGTGTAAGCATATAAGAGAAGGAAAACCGTTGTCAGTGTTTATCGAAAAGGAGGATAATAATGTGTGAAAAAATTTCCCGTATTGATTTAAGCGGTGTTAATTGTTATTTAATTGAAGGAAGAAAAGGATTTATTTTAGTTGATACAGGCGGTCATCTTATTATGGATAAACAATTTACAAACAGGTGCGACCTTTTACAAAACCAACTGGATACGCTTGGCTGTACGGAACATAATCTTAATTTAATAATTTTAACTCACGGCGATAACGACCATGCTTGTAACGCTGTGCACCTAAGAGAAAAGTATAAATCAAAAATTGCAATGCATGAAGATGATTTAAAATTAGTTCAAAACCCGGATTTACAAGAATGGATGAATAGTTTTCATTATCATTCATTTGTGTATAAATTAGTATTTGGATTGTTAAAAAAAACCATTACAAAAGTTACTCAAAAAACGATTAATGATTTTAAAAAATTTACTCCCGATATATTTTTACATGATGGCTTTGATTTATCTCCATATGGTGCAGACGCGTCTATCATACACCTGCCCGGCCATACATTAGGGTCAATTGCTGTTCTTACTAATAATGGTGATTTGATTGCGGGCGATACATTTACATATAATAAAAAAGCAAGTTATGCTCCAAATGCTATTGACTTTAAACAGCTTCATGCAAGTATAAAGAAGTTAAAAAATTATTCAATACAAACAGTTTACCCTGGGCATGGAAATGCTTTTAATTTTAATGAACTATAATTTATACTCGCGAATTTAATTATTTGCCAACACATGCGCAACGGTTGGTAAGGTTAGGCGCATGTGTTGGTATTTTTTTATTAGCGAGTATAACATCAAACCATTATAAATCATAAATAATCCTTGTTTTAAAAATATTATTAATCCGCTAAATTTTCATAATATGACATACCCATGTCATGAAGCTGAGTTTATAATAATTATAATATGAGTAAGTACAACACTTATAAACATATTTAAAACGAGGAGGATTTTTAAATGAAAAATGTAAAATATCTGTACAAAGAAGCATTTGCTGTAATCGGTAAAGCAGGACACGGCTCAGCATATGACCCGCAGAATTGGATTTTGCCATTATGGGAGGACGCCAATGCGCATTTTGCAGAAATTAATGATGTGATACGTAAAAATAAAGACGGCGAACCGCTAGGTGTATGGGGTGCAATGAATGACGCTGATGAAAGCAACAAACGATGGGGTGAAATCGGAAAATACATGGCAAGCTACGAAGCCGATGTTAACGCAACAGCTCCATCAGGATGGACAAAGTGGGTTGTCCCCTCACAAACCTATTTAATTGCAGAATGTACAATGGATACATACAGTGAAGTATATAATCAAATATCAAATGACCCTAATATAAAAATCATTGGTACAGTTCACGAACATTATCCTAATCCGGGTAATCCGAATATTGTTGAATTATATTTTCCAATTGCGGAAGGTAAGGCTTAATGCACTTAAAAAAAGCGGCAGTCATTTTAAATAATGACTGCCGCTTTTTTACGGTAATTTTCATTAAATATTTTATATTGAATTCACCGAATAAAGACCTCTTTTTGCCATTTCACCTGAAAATGCGTTAAATTCTTCTTTGATAAATTCGTATTTGAGCCTAGACATTGCTAAATGCAGATAATTATTCTTATCCAAATTTTTTAAATTGCATTCAAATTCTTTCTTTTTTCTATGAAAATCTCTTTCAAGCTTTGAATAAATTTCAACAAGAGTATTGTCGTCATAATTCAATGATTCATTTACAATTTTAAGTTCACAACATCCCATATAATTCCCTCCAATTAATCCTCTTAAAATTTAAGAGACAAGTTTATTTTTGGAAAGAAAGATAAATCTGTTTTAGCTTTCCGATAACGGCATAATAGCCCAACATACGATATAAATTATAATTGCCGGAGCCGCATAAGACAATATCATAAATAAAACCCATACAATGCGTATAAACGTTGCATCAACCTTTAAATATTCGGCTATGCCTCCGCATACGCCCGCAATCACCTTATTTGTAGATGATAAATATAATTTTTTATCCATAACCTTCATCTCCATTATTTTAGAAATGTTAATTCAATTTAATGATAAAAAACTATACGTTTTAAAAAAATAAATGTCTGCTATAAAACTCCGTTATTATCTGATAAAAAAAATTTTTTAAATTAAATTTTTTTTGTAAACCTCCTATAAAGTAGAAATCAACTTTTCCAACTCATCCCACAACTCATCTCTGCCTGTTTTTTTTACTGCAGAAAACGGAATAATTAATTCAGTCTCGCCAAATTCAAGCACATCCCTTATTTTTTTCAGGTTTCTGGCTGTTTCCGCCGTTTTAAGTTTATCGGCTTTTGTCGCTGCGATTATTATTTTATGCCCGTAATGCTTCAACCATTCGTACATTAATATGTCGTCTCCGTTTGGTTCGTGACGAAGATCCAATAAAAGGACTATTGCAACAAGCTGTTCCCTCTTTTTAAGATAATCCTCTATCATGCTTCCCCACTTTTGCACTTCACTTTTCGGAGCTTTCGCATACCCATATCCGGGTAAATCAACAAAATATAAGGCATCCTCGACATTATAAAAATTAATTGTCCTTGTTTTGCCGGGGCTTTGACTTGTTCTCGCAAGCGACTTACGATAAATCATTGCGTTAATTAAAGAGGACTTCCCCACATTAGACCTCCCCACAAACGCAATCTCGGGTTTTATATCGTCCGGATACCCGCTGCGGTTAACAGCAGTTTTATAAAGTTCCACATTATTAACAATCATAAGTTTTCCCCTCAAACGTTATCTTTTGTATCTTAAATAAATGAATTGTGTTAAATCTGAAATAGTCCTTTTAAGACCATCGTCATTTTAACATGCCTTACTCTTTCCTGTAAATATAGTTTTTGTAAAATTTTTGTATAGCTTTCTCGAAATTTATTATTAACTTTTATAAACTCTCAGCAGTTAATACACCCGCCGTTGTGTTTTGATTGAACATAATTGCGTCTCCTTCCGGCTTTTCAAACGGCAATTTATCCAAAAGCTCCCTCACAGTTTTAACACAAATAATTTCAGCCGGTAAATTCGAAAAATTATTTTGAAAATTTTCTTCAGGAATAAAAATTTTATTAATGCCCGCTTCTATCGCACCTTCAATTTTTGCGGCGACTCCCCCTACTGGATTCACTTTACCTTTAATAGATATTTCGCCGGTCATTGCAACGGTTGTCGCAATTTCTTTTTCGGTTAAAGCAGAATAAACCGCCATAAATATTGCTATACCCGCAGATGGTCCGTCAATTGGCATCCCGCCCGGAAAATTTATATGGATATTATAATCCTTTATATTCTTAATATACCTTCCAAGCACAGTCATTGCGTTTTCAACTGAAGCCACAGCGGTACCCTGTCTTTTCATTTTTGTATGACCGTTTGATATTTCTTCTTCGCTTATAATTCCCGTCACCTTAACCGCGCCTTTAAATTTCTCCTGAGCTAAAACACATTGAGCTTCAATTTCTATAACAGAACCTATTCCGGAAGATACCGCAAGACCATTAACAACGCCTATCTTTTTATCTTGTTTTATTTTTTTATTAAGATTTTTTGTATAATGCCCAAATTCTATAACCTCCTCAACATCCTGCGACATGACAACATGCCTGTTATCCAAATTTGCAATAGAAGAAGCTGTTTGTACAAGGTTTACCGTATCCCGTCCATTTGTGCAATATGATGAAATAATTCCGGTCACATCTTTATCAAAAGAAAAATTAATTTTATTAATTGCGTTTTCAGCAATTTTTGTAACTTCCGCTCTTGATAAAGGTTTAAAAAATATTTCAGTACATCTTGACCTTAAAGCTTGCGGCAAATCCTCCGGAGAACGTGTTGTTGCGCCGATTAACCTAAAATCCGCCGGCAAACCGTTATCAAAAATATCATGAATATGCTTTGGTATATTAGTATCTTCTTTTGAATAATAGGAGCTTGATAAATATACTTTTCTATCTTCCAACACCTTTAAAAGTTTATTCATCTGTATTGGGTGAAGCTCGCCGATTTCGTCAATAAACAATATACCTCCGTGGGCTTTTGTTACCGCACCTTGTTTTGGCTGCGGAATCCCTGCCTGTCCGTAAAGACCAGCACCTTGATAAATAGGGTCGTGAACAGAACCGATAAGCGGGTCAGCTATACTTCTTTCGTCAAATTGTAATATTGTTGCGTCAATTTCAACAAACGGCGCGTTTTCCTTAAACGGCGAATCCGTGCGTTTTGCGGCGTCCTTTAAAATTATACGTGCCGCTGCAGTCTTACCTACTCCCCGCGGGCCGTAAATTATAACATGCTGTGGATTTGGACCACACACCGCGGCTTTTAATGCTCTTATACCTCTTGCTTGACCAATTATTTCGTCAAAAGCAGCAGGCCTTGTTTTTTCTGATAAAGGCTCGCTAAGCTTTATCTGACGCAGCCTTTTCATTTTTTCTAGTTCTTTTTTTGTTTCAATATTAATAACACTTTTTGAGTTGCTTTGGGATTTTAAGTTTGTATAAAAATACAATCCAGCAATTATTGTAAATACTAATTGAGTACCAATTAAAATTCCTGCAAGGGCTTCCATGTAACCACTCCTGATACATAATTTATAGATATTATTAACAAGTTTGGATTTTTTATCACATTTATTTTTTACTTTATCTCATCAGCTTGAACTGCTAGATTATGGATGGTAGAATATTAAATAATAATCGTTTTTTGGAGGTAAAAAATGAAAAATGTACTTATTACCGGCTCATCCCGAGGAATTGGGCTTGCAATAGCAAAATTATTTTTTAATGCCGGATATAATGTTTGTTTAAATTGCGTAAATAATATTGAAAAAATGAATTTAGAAAAAGAAGCTTTGAACAGATTATGTAAAACAGGGAATAAAGCTATAAGTTTTTGTGCGGATGTTTCCAATTATACAAATTGCCGCGATATGATAAAATTTGTTGAAGCCGAACTCGGCGAAATTGATATTTTAATAAACAACGCGGCAGTTTCATATGTAGGACTTTTTACAGAAATGAAGGATTCCGATTTTACGGATATAATAAACACAAATCTAATTTCCGCCATGAATTTAGCGCATCTTGTTCTTCCCGGTATGATTAAAAAACACAGTGGCTGTATAATTAATATATCGTCAGTATGGGGTGAATACGGCGCATCATGCGAGGTTGTTTACTCCGCTTCAAAAGGCGGCCTTAACGCATTTACAAAATCACTCGCAAAGGAGCTCGGTCCTTCAGGTATTCGCGTAAACGCCATATCCTGCGGTGTTATCGAAACAGATATGAATAAATGGCTTTCGGAAAATGAAAAAGGCGATTTGATTAATCAAATCGCCCTGTCAAGGCTTGGTTCACCGGATGAAATTGCACATGCCGCATTATTTTTAGCGTCAGATAACGCATCATATATTACAGGCGCAATACTTTCCGCTGACGGCGGTATGTAAAATTTATGTATAAGTATCTAAATGCATATTCATTGAATATTTATTTTTTGTCAAGTCTATTCGCAATATGCATCTTTGCTCCGGAAGGTTTCTTAATTGCTTTCGGCTTTACTCCTTCAAACATATCGTCAACCTGCTGATTTATTTTTATAACACACGAATCGCAATATTTACCTTTACTAATGGGTTTATTGCATGACTCGCATCTATTTTCTCCATGCATACCGGTTGATATTTCGATTCGTCCTTCTTTAACATATTTCATTATTTTTTTAGGGCTTACACCAGTTTCAGCAGAAACTTTTGCTAAAGATGAATCAGGGTTTTTTTTAATATATTCTCTAACACCTTCAAAAATTTCTTCTTCTTCTTTTTCACATTCACGACAAATAGGAGAACTGGTATAATTAAATATCTTTTTGCATCTAGGACAGTTGCGCATCTCCATTAAAATCATCCCCTCTATTAATTATTCGGGTTTTTGTGTTTGGAGCAGTATCAATCACCAACCGCATCCAATTGACCGCCGGATTCTCGTAAACCTAAAATATTCATAAGTGTTTTATTTTTTAAAATTATAAATTTAAACAACGGATAACCCACAACCATTACAACAACAACCTCTCCTATCGCAACGCTTGCAGCCGTAATTAAAAACGGAAGGTTAAGTAAAAATGCTATTTCCGCCGAAACCGGCAAAGTAAGGACTACTGGCCAAATTGAAGCAGTAAACAGCGTTTTTGATTTTGATACAAAAAATGTTGCCAATCCTGTAGAAACCGTACCGATAATAATATCGGGAAGCCCGAACGGTGAAAATAACAGATTTGATATAAAGCAGCCTAATGTTACTCCTACCGCGTATACCGGATGGATAAACGCAAGTAAATTTAAAATTTCAGCAAACCGGAGTTGAACGTCTCCAAAGCTCAACGGAACCAAAAATGCCGTTACCACAACATAAACCGCCGCTGTTACACCTGATAAAGCAATCATTTTCACATTTCTTTTTTTCATTTTAATATTCTCCCATCTTTTATGGGCAGACAGTACGAGAATTACACGTACAGCCGCCTTGTTTTTTATTTTTATCCGGATGGTTTGCAAGGGAACATCCGGTTATAAACTTATTCTGGAAAGCCTATCTTTTTTTCCACCTTCCGTAAAGTGCGTTCCGCCATTTCGTTGGCTATTTGCGCATTTTTCTTTATAACCCCATCAATATAAGATTTATCCTTACTTAATTCTTCGTACCGCTTTCTTATCGGTTCAAGCTCGCAAACGACAGCGTCTGCAACTGCTGTTTTAAACGCTCCGTAACCGGTATTTTCAAATTCTTTTTCAATTTCGGCAACAGTCTTTTTTGTAACCGACGAATATATACTTATTAAGTTACTTATTCCGGGTTTATCGGGTGAAAAGCGTACTTGATTTTCAGAATCGGTAACCGCTTTTTTAAATTTAGAAACAATAATATTAGGTTCGTCAAGCAGGTACACAACGTCGCTTGAATTCGCGTCGTCCGATTTGGACATTTTTTTTGTCGGGTCTAAAAGACCCATTACTCGCGCTCCGGTTTTTCCTATATAGCTTTCCGGAACAGTAAAAACGTCGCCGTAGATATTATTAAATCGAATGGCAATATCCCTGCAAATCTCAAGATGCTGGCGCTGATCTTCCCCCACTGGCACAAGATCCGATTTAAAAAGCAGAATATCCGCTGCCATTAACACAGGATAAGTAAAAAGCCCAGCGTTAATATTTTCCTCATGTTTTTGAGATTTTTCTTTAAACTGCGTCATTCTGTTAAGCTCGCCTATATACGTATAACAGCTTAAAATCCATGATAATTGCGCATGAGCTTTTACATGCGATTGATAATACACGACATTTTTTTCAGGATCAAGCCCGGCGGCAATATAAAGAGTTAATAGATTTCTGGCGTTTTTACGAAGCTCAGCCGGATTTTGCCTTACCGTAAGCGAATGCATATCCACAATACAATACAGGCAGTTATATTCTTCCTGTAAAGCGCCCAATTTTTAATAGCTCCAAAATAATTACCAATATGAGGTTTTCCTGACGGCTGCATACCGCTAAAAATAGTTTTTTTAACCACTTTAAAAATTACACATCCTTTAGGGCGTGTTAAAAATTTTTAATATTTTTTAAACACGTCTTAGTAAACTACTCGAAATTTAATTTAAATTATAACATTACGATTAAATTTTGTAAATGAGTAATACCAATTTTACAGGTTAAATGGTATACTATTCATACAGTTTTTAATTAAACACTAATAAAAATTTATACCCGCCGGGGAGTGAATTTTAAAATGTCTGATTTTGAAATAGGGAAAAAATTAAAATATTTAAGAACAAGAAATCAAAAGACACAAAAAGATTTGGCAATGTTTCTTGGCATGACGCCAAATGCTTACCAAAAATATGAATTAAACACCAGAGAACCCTCCTTAAACATTATCGCAAAGCTTGCGGAATTTTATGACGTTCCCTTTGATTTTATTTTCGGAAAAGGTATGTTTGAAAACTGGGAAAAGATAAATACTCACTGGGATATAATCATCACTACAATTTTAAACGACCTTGACGAAAGTGTACCAGAACTGCGTGAAATTTTACTGCGTGATAATATTAAAAATTCAAGATTGATAATCGCTAACATACTTAACAACTTTATTGAAAAAATAGAGATAGACGATATATCGTACAGCATTAATATTATTTTTAAGATATAAAAAAATTTAACTCTTTTACTAATATGCTCGTAAAACAATTTTCTTTAATAAAGCTTACTATTGCCCGTATATTTGTTAATCCGCAATATGTAAACAATAATAAACCGCATACCACTTGTCTAATACAAATTCGCTTCGTATTTAAGCATATTTTCTATAAATATCCCATATCCCTTTGTAGGGTCTTGTACGAATACATGAGTCACAGCTCCCACAAGCTTACCATCTTGAATAATAGGGCTGCCGCTCATACCCTGTACAATACCTCCCGTTTTTGCCAATAAATCCGGGTCGGTTATCTTAATTACCATTCCCTTTGACTCATCGCCGGAATATTTATTTACAGTTTCGATATAAACATCGTATGTTTCAATTTTTTCACCGTCAATATTGGAAAGAATTTCCGCCGGTCCTTCGTGTACCTCGCCGGAAAGTGCGATTTTCATTTTATCTTTTGCCAGATTGCTTGTGTTCATATTGTAAATCACCCCAAATATTCCATGAGGACTGTTGCTTTTAATCTCCCCTATAACCCTGTTTTTATTGATATCTCCCATCAATTCACCCGGAGAGCCTTTTTTACCTCTTTTAACAGAATTAATACTGGATTTATATACATCCCCAGATTTTACAGACATTAATTCTTTTGTATCAACGTCTATTATCCCGTGCCCCAGTGCGCCAAATCTGCCGCTATCCGGATTATAATAAGTAATTGTCCCAATGCCTTGCGTTTGGTCCCTTACCCATACACCTACTTTTCTTTTTTTATCCGCCGAACTTATAACCGGTGTAATTTTTGTATTTATTACTTCCTGTCCTCTTTTAACTTTTAATGACACATCGCCGTCAGATTCTTGAATTTCGGATATTAATTCAATTTTTCCGTTTAAATCCTTTCCGTTTGCGCCAAGAATCAAATCGCCTGATTTTAATACCCCATCTGCGGGTTTATGCGCTCCGCCGTCTTCACCGTTTACATATCCAGTTCCCAACACCATAATTCCGTTAGTATTTATTTTAACGCCAATCGTCATACCGCACGGTATAACCTCAACCGACGGCACTACGTCCACTGTAACTGTTTTTAACGGCAGCCCAAACATATCTATCCGCATAGAGGCTTTTCCGCTGTCCTGTGCGGATATTGTCAGCGGCTCGTTTAAATTAACCTTAATATTTTCTTTTACTTCCTCATTATTAACTTTTACAACACTGATATTATCAGGAGTTATTGTTGCCTTAAACGGCAGGGTATATTGTAACTCCTTAACACTGCCTTGCTGTAAAAGTATTGAATTAGGAAGGTATACAAAAAAAGTAATAATATACGCTGATAAAATTAATAATAAGCCTATACAAAAAAACAAGCCTATTATTTTTGGCTTTAATTTTTTATTTAAAATATTTTTATTTGAAATATCTTTACTTGACATATTTTCACTTCCGATTGCTTTTTAATAATATATAAATAAGTTTTCCTCTTTTATATTTTGTTATACCCATGTATTAATGATAATTGTTTACAATTCCAGATAAACGCAGGATTATGGTAAAATCCTCACGGTGTTGACTTGGATAATTATGGATGTTATACTCAAAAAAAAGCGGAATTCATAATTAATACGCATAACGGAGTTTATAAAAAATGGAAAATAACAAAATACCCAACGAGGTTACGGAAAACTTAATTTTAGAGCTTATACTTACCTCTTTTAAAAAAAACGATGATATAAAAAATAATTATCCAATGTATCAAAAGCTTGCGGATTCCCTCTGCGCTTTAATTGAGGAGGGTTCGCTTTTAAAAGGTGAAAAGCTCCCGCCTATACGAATGCTTGCAAAAGCACTTAACATTAACAATATAACGGTTGTAAATGCATATAAATACCTTGAGTCAAAACGCATGATATATTCAATTACCGGAAGCGGAACTTATGTAAGCGACATTAAAATATCGGATGTACACATGCCGGAATTTTCTTATAATTTTATAGAAAGACCTAACATTGTTACTGATGAAGTAATAAATTTTGCAAAATCATCCGCTTCGCCGGATTTATTTCCGGTTAAAGAATTTCAAGTTTTTTTAAATGAAGTGCTTGACCGTGATAAGGGCGGTGCGTTCAGTTATCAGGATATACAGGGTTATGAACCTCTGCGTGAGTGTATATGCGATTATGTTTCACAATATGGGATAAAAACGAACATCGAAAGGATACAAATAATAAACGGCGCTCAACAGGGAATTGATATAATATCCAAGGCACTTTTATCGCATGGGGATATATTATTTGTCGAAAAACCAACGTATTACGGAGCAATCGGAGCATTTTTTTCAAGAGGAGCACAAATTATTGACATTTCTCTGGAAAAAGACGGAATGGATTTTGATGAGCTGGAATCGTGTTTAAAGATATACAAACCTAAATTTATATATGTTATGACTTATTTTCAAACGCCGTCAGGCGTAACATACTCAACAGAAAAGAAACGACGGCTTTTAGAACTAAGTGAAAAATACAACACCTATATAATTGAAGAAGATAACCAAAGCGATTTTACATATACCGGTCAAAAAGTACAGCCGCTAAAAGCTCTGGATTATAAAAACCGGGTAATTTATATAAAAAGTTTTTCAAAAATTATGATGCCCGGCCTTCGTCTTGGATTTATGATTTTACCAAAAGTGATACACCAAAAAGTTAAGGATATAAAATATGCAACGGATATATCGACCTCCGGGCTGACACAACGCGCATTTGATTTATTTTTACGCAGCCCCTTATGGGACAAGCGTTTGTTATATGTGAAAAATATTTTTATGAGCCGTTATAATACAATAGTAGATTCGATGCAAAAAAACTTTCGTTACCCCGTTGAATACGATTTACCGGGCGGAGGGTGCAGTATATGGCTAAAGCTTAACGGAACAGACATCAGAGATTATTGCAACCGCCTTCTTAGAAAAAACGTTCTTGTAACCCCCGGTGAGGTGTATTCGCTTTCCGGTGCGGTGCTGCCAAATATCAGGATTAGCTTTGCGGCGGTATCAGAAGCGGATATAAAAAAAGGTGTAGAGATAATGGCTGATTTATTATATTCGCATAATAAATCTTGCCGGAAAAACATTAATAGAAAGTTTGATAATGAGGTTTTTATTTAATCCTTGACAAGTGCTTTTTTATACACTATTATTTGAACGAATATTTTTTCATCTATCAGGAGGTCATTATGCCAAAATCAGCCGAACGGTGTAAAGAAATAAGAGAACAAACTAAGGAAATGATTTTACATAAATCAATGTTGTATTTTGCAAGAAATGGATTTGCCGGAACAAAAATTGGTGAATTATCAAAATATATAGGAATTGGACAAGGCACAATGTATGCATATTTTGAATCGAAAGAAGCATTGTTTCAAGAGATTCACAAGATAATAAATTATGAAAATGATATTAAACAATTAAAATCTCTTTCTGTTCTTCCGATACCGGCAAAAAAGAAAATACACGAGTTAACCAACTATATATTACAACAATTGGATAAAAATGAAGATTATGCTAGCAAGATTGTTTTAAATACACAGATGTTGTTTGAACAAAACGTGGATTATTCTTCAGATTGTACAACATATAAATCTGAGTTATATAAATACACAGCTAAGATAATCGAGCAGAGTCAAAAAGAAGGTAGCGCAGTTTCCGGAAGCTCGTTAAAGCTTGCAGACTACTACTGGGGTGTAGTGTATCTTTATTCACTTAAAAAATTGTTTACTACACAATATGAAATGATTAATGCTGATGATTTAGAACGAACCATATTAATCAAAAAATAATAAAATTGACGTTTTATAACGGAGGGTAAAATTAATATGAATAAAAGAATCGCAATTATAACCGGTGCCAGCGGTGGGCTTGGGAAAGAATTTGTCGCTTTGATGATGAGTGAAGATATAGATGAAGTATGGTGTGTGGCAAGAAATGCCTCAAAATTGAATAACCTAAAAGATGAATTTGGAGAAAGGATTGTTGCGTTATCTTTAGATTTATCCGAACAAGAGAGCATCACAAACATAATTGAGATTTTAAATAAAGAACAGCCGCGGATTACATATTTAATAAATAGCGCAGGAATAGGAGAAGAATTGAGTCCCTCTAAAGAGTTTACGGTAGAAAAGAATTATAAAACAATTCAATTAAACTGTTCTGCATTGGTTTCTTTATGCACCATATGTATTCCATATATGCAAGAAGGAGATCATATTATTAATTTATCATCACAATCTTCGTTTCAACCCGTTCCTTACTTAAATCTTTATGCGGCTACAAAGGTATTTGTTCGGAGTTATACAAGAGCATTAAATATGGAATTGAAAGAGTCAGGAATTTCAGCAACGGCCGTTTGTCCCGGTTGGACTGAAACGGAAATGCTGCCTAAGAATCGTAAAAATATAGAAATAAAATATCCGGGTCTTGTTTCTCCAAAATGTGTCGCTGAAAAAGCTTTGTCAGACGCAAAAAAGAAAAAAGATATGTCTGTATGTACAATGTATGTGAAATATATGCACTTAATATCAAAGTTTTTTCCGCAAAAATCTGTCATGAAAGGATGGGTAAGAAGTATTTCCAAGTATTTATAGTATGTATGACTGAGAGTGATATAAAATATGAAAAAGTACATTTATTCAGAAAGAGCGGATTTATTCGACCCAAATATTTATATTGAATTTTTGTTTGAGATTAAAGGGAATCCATCAATTCAAATGATAGAAAAAGCTATAAAAAAAGCCTATTATGCCAATGAAGTTACTATGTCAAAGATTGTTATTTATGCAAACGGAAGTGCTGCTTACGAACCTGTAGAAGAATGCGGGTGTACTGTAACGGTTACAAATCAAGAGTGGCAAGCTATTATTAAAGCAAATGAAAAAATCCCTTTTGCTATTGAACGAGGCGAAATGATAAGGTCATTTATAATTCAATCAGAGCATAAGATTTTCATTCTTATTATGGCACATCATCTTGCCGGAGACGGTAAGTCAATTGTTTATTTTATTGAAGATTTTATGAATGCGTTATCGGGAAATAAAATAAATAAAGCCTATGGTTTTGTTTACAAAACCTTTGCTCTCAAATATATGCGGAATTTCACCAGTCATGAAATTATATGCGTCTTACTTTAATAGAAAATGGAAAAAATATAATAAGCGTTTTTCAATTGAAGATTATTATACAATCCACAATACATATTGGAAAAGTCATGAATCCGTAATTTTACAACAACGATATACAATTGAAGAATTCTCAAGCTTACACCAGAAAGCAAAGGAGAATCATGTAACTATTAATAATCTTATCATAGCTGCATTTCAAAAAGCGAATCTCACTTATAAAAATGTTGGCATAGCGGTAGATGGACGGATAAATGAAAATAGAAGCATATCAAATCAAGCGACAGGTATTTCTATAAAATATAATTATTTGCCTAAAAAGACAATATTCGAGAATGCTGCAGAAATTCAAAAGAAAGTACAAAGAAAAATCAAAAATAGTTCCATGAAATATTTTATTTTGCAATTTATGCCATTACTATCCCCATCATTAGTGGACTCTATTCTGTTTTATACATACGGATTATATTTAAATCCGGTGTCTAGAAAAATAGCAGATGTAATCGGTTATACTTATAAAAAGGAAAATCTGCTTAGCATTACAAACTTAACCAAATTAAATATTCCACAAAAATACGAATCGTTTGAAATCAAAAACATAATATTTATCCCGCCAGTAATTTCTTATGGAAAACGTATCATCGGTGTAGTATCTGATGAATATGGAATGAATATCACATATCATTTTATGAATGAATTGAATGAGATTAATGAAAAAGCATATTTTGATTTGGCTAATACAAATTTACAAAAAATTATAGATAGTAATCGTTAACGATAATTCATATTAAAAAGTAACAGTTGACTAAAATCCGTCAATGAATCGTTGACTATTTTTGTAAAAAATAAGACAGGATTATTAATCCCGTCTCATTTTTTTATATTAGAACATATAATCAAAAATCAAGCCACTGTTAACTATCTGGTTGTACCTATATGTTTGCAAATAATTAAACGACTGGCTGTTACCCGCGTATGGGGATGACTTAAGTTCTTTACTGCTAACAAATTCCACAGGGTTTTTACTTACAGATTCCGCAACACTGGAAAGCCTGTTAGCAAAACCATAATTGGAAACATAGGAAGAATTTGAATCCTTGCCTTGATTAAAGAATTTTTCTAAATTCCCATTCTCTGCGGCTTTTTCCATTTTATCTGAATCAATCGACAAATATCCGTCGGATGAAACATTAATGCCAATTCTTTCAAGTGAAGCCGAATACGTAGTCGAAAGACCTTTTAATTGATTTAAAAGCCTTGCGCCGCCTTTGTCTTTTTTATTATCTTCGGCAGTTGCAAGCAATCCATTAAAGGCGTTAACCATTTCTCTAACCTTATTAATCGAGCTTTTTGGATCGTTCCCCACAGTTACCTTAACAGGGTCAGCCGATTCTTTCTTTAAGGTTGCTGTTACACCGTCACCCAAATCTATTTTATTAGACTTTGAGGTTTTCCATTCACCGTCGTTTATTTTATAAATGGCGTCCTGCGCATCCTTGGTCATAGTTCCTATTCCCAATTTATCAACAACGTCGCCGCCGCTTGATAATCCGCGTACTGTAAATCTATTTTTATCGTCGTTTCCGGTATTGGTAGATTCTAAACTAAGCTTACTGGACTTATTTTTTGAATCATAGGAGACGGAAGCTTTAACTCCGATATCTTTACTGTTGATTGCTTCCGCAATCTTTCTTTGTATTGCCTCGTTATTATCGCCGGAGGTTACTTGGAATGAAATTTGATGCTTTTTACCGTTTGCTTCAATTTCAAACTGATACCTGCCGGTTGCAAGCTCTTTACCCGTAGCGTTAAGCTCAAGCCCTTCGTTAACTTGCCCCGATGCGGCTTGCTTAACAGTTATCGAAGTATCGGAAAACTTATTTTTATAGTTAGAATTCGTTGATATGCTTAAAACGTCGTTGTTTGAAGACACAACAGTTTTTTCGCTAAAGGATGACGTATTATTTTTATTTTTTCCTAACAAAGAATTTAAAGAAGCTTTGAGATTTTCGGATTCTGTTTTAAGGTCTGACAGATATGTTTGAACATCTGACGATACATACTTGTCACTATTTTTGTTGTAACCATAGTTATTATTATAATCGTTGACTTTAAACAGAAGCTGTGATAATTGATCCGTGGAGTTATTGCCGTAAACCGAATTCGTACTGTTAAATAAACTGGCATAATTGCTGTACGAATTAAAATTATAATCTGTGCCTACAGCCATTTTGTTCACCTCCCTTCGGAATAATATAATAGCCGATTTCCAATTCAAAAAGAGCAACAAAAAGCTGATAAAACCGACAAAAAATCAACTTTCTGTATAAAAAAAACCTCCTCAATGGTATAATGTAATTACCAAAAACATTAACCCAGAGAGCTCACAGAGGAGGTTTTATATCGTGTTTAGTCTTACCCCAAATTATGAACAAATAAGCTTCGTGGAACAAATCCAACAAGTCAATGAACTACCTAGCCGAAACCCGGAAAAGTTCTTACAACTGTTAAGTAAATATATTGATTTGCCTACACTGATACCCCAATCATTTTATTCGGCCTATTACTCTTCAAAAACGAATGAACGGCAGTACCCGTTAGCATCCATATTATCAATAGTATTATTAATGCATTTTTTTAAATTTGCTACTGCGTCTAACTTCAACACTTTACTGCATCTCAGCGCCTATGGTCAGAGAGTTTTGCCGGTTACCGGATAATAACGTTCCGGATGATAGCGTAATAAGTAAGTTTAAAATCACTTTTGAAAACGAACTTCGTCTATTTTTTGAAAACCTCTCGCTTCGTGTCATAGATATTTTTGCTGAGTATGATGCCTCGCTCCCGAACAATTCACCGGAAAAAGGTTTGAGTGAAACCCTTATTGATGATACCAGCGGTTTGAAACCTAAAGTTAAAGAAAACAACCCAAAAGCATTGGAATCCGAAGTCAGAAAGCAGAGTAATTACAAAAATATCTTGAAAGCAAGGGGCAAGGTGAAAAGTTCAACGTTTATCAAGCCGCTTTTAAAAATATGCCTAAATATGCTTCAGCTAATGAAGCCATTAAGTTAGGTTATGCCAATGGTCACTTTGGGTATTTTTATAAATTTGGGTTGTTGACTAATGGGTTTGGTATACCTTTTGCATATTTACTTTTTGGACAAAGACTTTTATGATAAGCTGCCTACTGAGTTCGAATCTCCGCAAGACCAAAAATATGCCTATGATAATGCTTCCTTACACCCTGTACTTTCTTCATTTTATGACCGTATTGGCGAACGCCGTTTTTCTACATTCCTCGGCGATTCCGAATTCGATAGTTACGATAACTATGGTTACCTGCAAAGTTTAGGTTTTTCTAAGGTTTTGATTCCTATAAACGAACGCAATTCCTCTGCGTCCAACCAACCCATTCCCCATAATACAGCCAACATCCCTTGCTGCCCTAAAGATACTTCCTTCCGTTTATCCCTGATGGCAGCTGCAATGGAAAAACAGAAGTCTTCGCTTCAAATTCGTTTGCCCTAAAAGCGTTAAGGTTGATAATCGTTGGGAATGTACTTGTGATAATAAATGCAGAGATACAAACTCCACGGTTACCACCTATACTTACCCCAGTGATGATTTTCGTACTTACCCAGGTATTCAACGCGGTTCTACTGAATGGCGTAATACATATAAAATTCGTACTGTAATTGAGCGTGAGATTTCTTCCTTGAAAAGCCATCCGGCGCTCGAACGCCCCAATACATATAATTGTGCTTCCATGCGTGCCGACGTTTATTTAAATGCTGCTTCCAAACTCATCACTGTTATACTCGCTTTTGTGATTGGTAAACCGGAATTTATGCGTAATCTTAAAGAATTATTAAAAATTGCTTGATTTTATTCTTACTCCTCCACTTTTTCTTTACGTTTTAATCTTTCCTCTATAATTTTTCTACTGGTGATCCCGATTTAGGCTGTTCGCCTTCTTTTGTTGTCCATTTTTTCAATATCATCCTCTTGCCTGTGGATAACTTTTGTTTTTTCGTCCTTTTTTCATCCTTTTTTTCATTTTTAAATCGACTTATCCCTAGAATAATATAATATTTCATATCTATATCGGATATTTTATATAGTAATTTTAGGAATTTTTCATAATAAATATATTACCATAAATTTATTTGTATTATTTGTTACATAATACAAACAATAATTTTATGATTAAAAATTTTATTATTTACGGATTAATCGGATGGTGTATAGAAATATTTTGGACAGGATTAGGTTCTCTTGTTAATAAAGACGCTAAGCTTATCGGCAAAACATCGCTCTGGATGTTTTTTATATATGGTATGGCTGCGTTTTTTAAGCCTCTTATATCTGTTATAGGAAGTTATCCCGTTGTTTTGAGAGGAGTGATATATGTTTTTTGTTTTTTTTCTATAGAGTATTTAACGGGATCATTTTTAAACCATTACAGTATATGTCCGTGGGATTATTCAAGCGCAAAATACAATGTAAGAGGAGTTATACGGTTAGATTACGCACCCTTATGGTTTATAGCCGGTTTGTTTTTTGAATTTGTTTGTAAAAAATATATGTTTTAACACAACAAGGGATTGCAAAGCAGTCCTTTTTTAAATTAATAATTATTTGTTTGAATGTATTGTCATGATTTTTTAATATACTTATAGTACTGAAAAGCTTTTGATTTTTAAATTTGTTGATAAATCCTTTTATGTTGACATCTTAAATCCCATTTGTTAAAATTACAGTAATTCTACAGTATTTATTATGATATTAATTTTATAATAAGGTTGAAATTACTTTGTAATTTTAATAAATCGTTATTCTTATTGTAATTGTTTTGCCGTATACTGTATATAAGAAAGAAGCTGATTTAAAATATGAAGAAGCATAGTTTATTAATATATATTTTAGGTATACTATTAATTTTAACCTCATGCGATAAAAAAAATGATGTTTACATAACTTGCTTAACCGGGCCTGCTACCGCGGCTTTGTATCCTTTAGGAATGGATGTTTGCAATATTTGGAACTCAAAAATTAAACATGTAACTTCTGAGGCTCATGTTTCTGCCGGTGGTGTGGAGAATCTTGAATTGCTGAAAAAAGGAGAGACTCAGGTATGCATGGCAATAAGCCGAAATTGCTTCGAGTCTTATACAGGTACTGGTTATTTTAAAGGAAATCCTAATAAAAATCTTCGGGTTATCGCCGGATTGTACTCTCAATCCAAACAACCTTGTTGTTTTAAAAGATTCCGATATTAACAACCTGCGAGACCTTTACGGTAAAAATTTTTCTTCCGGACCGTTAGGCTCTTCCACAGAAGGAGAAGCAATGTATCATCTGGAAGCTGCCGGGCTTAATTACCAAAATGATATCAAAATACAAAACACCGATTTTGACGTTGCGGTAGAAAATATGAAATCAAAAAGCATTGACGGAGCATGGATGATGGCCGGTCTTGGTAACGAAGCGGTAACAGAAGCATGTGCTAATGCTAACGCAAAAATCCTTGATATCGACCCCGATGTTATTTCAATACTTTTAACTAAATATCCGTGGTATTCCGAATTTACAATACCTGCGGGAACTTACCCAAACCAAACCGAAAATGTACATACAACCGCAATACAAATGCTGATGGTTACAACCGCCGACTTAGACGAAGATACTGTTTACGCCATGACAAAAGTATTTTGGAAAAATATAAATAAACTTATTAAGAACAGTCCGTCGCTTAACGGTGTTACTGTTGAAACAGCTCTTGACGGAATTGCTAAT
Organism: Holotrichia oblita; assembly: GCA_023690525.1. Taxonomy (NCBI): domain Eukaryota; kingdom Metazoa; phylum Arthropoda; class Insecta; order Coleoptera; family Scarabaeidae; genus Holotrichia; species Holotrichia oblita. The sequence goes on along the minus strand of JALQSN010000142.1, from coordinate 54,040 downwards.
TTACCAATACACCCCGGAGCGGAAAAGTTTTATATTGAATCCGGTCTTATAAGTAAATAAAATACACATAAAAAAGGAATCGTTTGGCGATTCCTTTTTTATGTGTGCCTAACAACCTCAAACCTCTCAATAATGTAATCCTCGCCGTCTGCGATTCCCGCTTTTTGCTTGGCAATCTCAATCTGCTGTTCAATTGTTTCAACTCCGTAAATATTTGGAAGAAGCAATCCTTTTTTAAATTTATTTCTTACAACAATCCCATACTTTTTTACATCCAGCATATCAATTGAAGTTATTTGCTCAAGCTCCTTTAAAATATCAACACTGTAGGATAAAAATGGCAACTCATCTTCTGTTACAGGTAAAAATCTGCTGTCTCCCACAGCGGACGATACCGCATTTGATAATATTTCCTCGGAAATATTATTTTTAACCGGCATTATTGTTCCCACGCATCCGCGCAGATTATTCATTTTTTTTATGGAAACAAAAACACCAGCTTGCTCATTTAACATTTTATCCGGCAGGTTATCCGGTATTTCCGGCATTTTGCCATTTTTGATATAATGTTCAACTACATACCTTGCAAAAGCGGTATATTCATCTTCTTTAGCCTTTTCATCCCTAAGTTCGTCTATTTGAGTATTTTTTATCTTTTTTAAAAAATCCCTGTTTTCATCAAAACCGATAATTTTAAATGAAGCAACCGCATATCCGACTCCAAACGGACCTTCATAAGATAATACTTTTGAATCAACATTTCTTTTATGCAGCACACCCGCCATGGTTATAAAACTTCTTAGCCCGCATTCTCCTGCTTTTTCAGCAAACAGCTCCGATATATCTAAAAGCTTGTCAAACTCCGCAGTTTCAAAAGCGTTTAAAACAGTAGAGTCAAATTCCGGACCTTCCAACGTAAACCCATAAAGTCCTTTTGCTAAGAGCTTATGTGATAAATCACCGCTTGCCACAAATACAGTTTTACGACCCAGCTTATCTGCGGTATGAGATACCAATTCACCAAATTCGTAATGCTTAAAAGAATCCTGCCCGGAAATTGTCAGCCTTACAGTTTTAAAATTTGTATAATGCTTTTTAATATAATAAAGCGGAATCATCATACCATGATCCAAAGACTTGTCCTTTTCGCCTAAAGTTCCGGCGCTTACACCAAACTCTGCGGCTTCTTCGCACAAGGTTTGCACAAATTCATCATCATAATTAACGCTTATAATAACATCGGAGGCGCCAAATGACCTTAAACTGCCTGATGCTGTATTAGACGGAGATACATGAAAATAATCTATATATATCATAGAATGCGGAGTTATAAAAATAATCGTTTCAGGTTCTATTTCAGCGATTTCCATTGCCATACGCTCATAAGCTTCTACAGTTTTAGAAATCAATTTTTCCTGCCCCTTACCTACTTCCGGTACAATTAGCGGCGGATGCGGAACTGCGTATGCTGCGATAATCGACATAATAATCTCCCTTCAATCAAAAATAATTATAGTATTATTATACACCTGTTTTAAATTGAATACAACCTGCGTTAAACATCGAAAATAAAGAACAGCATTCAGAATTATGAAAACATTAAGGGTATCTCTACTTTTTCTTAGGAAATTATCAACTTAATATTAAAAAATGTATCGTTCTTTTTAGTTATACTCACGAATAAAAATGAATGCCAACCCATGCGCCCATACCTAACCAACCGTCGCGCATAGTTTGGTAAATAATTAACTTCGCAAGTATAACTTAAAATAAAAACGATTTTGGAGGAATTAAAGTATGTATAAGTTTATATCAGTCATTCTTTCTTTTTTATTAATTTTATCGCTTTCAGCTTGCGGAAGTGAGTTAACTCCACAAGTAGATAAAACTAACGAAAACGACATCAGAGCTACAGCAAAGGCCAAAGTTTCTCTTAACGCCGAAATAGGCGGCGAAATTACCGTTTACATCTACGAAACAATGATGTATAAGTCTTTCCTTGACGATGCGGTAATATTGTTTGAAGAAAAATATCCTGGAACAACAGTAAAAGTAGAAGCCTTTTCTGCCATGCCAGAGGTTAAAACCTCTGAAGACATGGTGATGGTAGGTTATCAGGACGATCCGCAGGGTAGGCAAGATTATATAAATAAAGTCAACACCGCCTTGATGAGCGGCGGCGGTGCGGATATTCTGGCAATGGACGTTTTGCCCTTCCACAAATATGCGGAAGCGGGGCAGCTTGAAAATCTTGCAACCTACATACAAACCGATCCTGAATTTAACAAAGCCGATTACCGTAGGAATATTTTAGATGCTGTGGAATATAAAAACGGCACATGGTTTTTACCTATAGACTATACCTTTAATTACTACGCTTACGACAGCGTTTTGCTTATGGGGAATGCGGATTCCGGCTTTGGAATAGATGGAAATTTTACAGCGGAAGAACTTATCGCACTTACCGAATCTTTATTTGACGGAAGTATCCAGTTCTTCAATAGACCCGATTATACCATCGACCGCGCCCCAACATGTGGAGCCTCCTGTTGGAAGAAAATTATATGTCCTTTGTAGATATAGAAAATAAGAAGGCAAATTTCAACGACGGAAACTTCGCAGCGTTATTGGAATCTATCAAGCAGTACAGTGAGCATGGGTATATCTCAAAAGGACAAACAGGGCAGAAGGATGCCGGAGAAATGATACAGAAAGATAATGAAGGGTCGGTCGACCGATTCTTTTTTAAACCCCAAAGTGTCGTAAATTTGATTTCTCTCTTTACCCGTAATTTGGGTATGAGCATGAGCGGTATGGCGGAGGGCGGCACGATGGCTGTTGGTGAGAACGATGAGATTGCGGGTATCGAAGCTTACGCAAATGGCTCTGTTCCTTTCACTTATGAACAAGCGTATGGAATAAACTCCAACTCGAAGAATAAGGAAACCGCATGGGCGTTCCTGCGTTTTTTGCTCAGTGAGGAAATGCAGCTCAATACCAACTTGTCACCTACTGCTTTGCCGATTTCAAATTCAGCACGGCGAAAAAATGGAAATCATGCTGACCAGTATGATGGAGCAACAGGGGCAATCATTAAACGAAGCCCAGATTGAAGCGCTTGTGGAATATAACGAAACCGTGGAAAAACTTTCCGACCAAATTGACGCTTACGTTATAAAGGATACCGTAGTCAACGATATAATAGCAGCAGAGGTGAAATATTTCTTTGAAGGCTCAAAAACAGCCGCCGAGGTAGCGGACGTTTTGCAAAATAAGATTAATTTATACTTGAATGAATAAACGGAGTAGACTTAGTATTACACTTGTAAAATCGATATGTGGTATCACCACCATAAATATTAATATTATATTTGTAATATATGCTAATTTTCAATATAAATATTTAATCCAATTCATAATAAATTTATAATACATAAAAGCCACCGTTTTTAACAAACGGTGGCTTTTATGTATTTCATATCGTCGGTTGTATAATTAATATGGATATTGCCGGTATATATGTAATACAATGTATTTTGAACATTTTGTAAATAGTTAATTATAATCATTTTTTATCTTTTTACATCTTATATGGATATGTTAAAATTGTTTTTAAGATTATTTATATTTTAGACAGGTGGTATATCCATGAAACATACCGGAACTATAACACTGGAAACCAATCGCTTGTTGATGAGACAATATACAGTCAATGATGCTTATGAATATGCTTGCGTAGACTCTGAAAACGGAGAGGTTGTATGGGAAACACCATTTGTCGAACAGCAAATATCCGAATTGAAAGATGTCATTGAAAAGTATAAAAACTTAGATTTTTATTAGTGGGCAATTGCTGAAAAATCGAATAATAAAGTAATTGGAGGCATCCTAACCGTAAACGCCAATGAAAAAACGCTATCATGTGAAATAGCATACGTAATTAATGCGAAATTTCGTAACAAAGGTTATGCAAGTGAAGCATTAAAACGAATATTAGAATTTTTAATTTTGGAAGTCGGATACAATCGCATACAGGCAGGTCATTTAGCCGATAATCCGGCATCTGGTAAAGTGATGGAAAACGCCGGAATGAAATATGAAGGCACGTTACGGCAAGATAATCGTAATCATGAAGGCATATTAACAGATTCAAAAATATATGGATTATTGAGAGAAGATTTAACTTCATTGAGCAATTAATATAAACGGAGGAACGTAAAATGTCGGAAGTTTTAAAGCAAAAATTAATCATCATAAGCGGTTCACCCTGTGTCGGCAAAACAACTATTGCAAAAAGCTTGTTTGAATCATATGAAAATTGTGCTTATTGCGACGGTGATTGGATGTGGTGCGTCAATCCATTTTCGGTTTATGACCCACGACTGCGAAACGGTGATAAAAATATGTCATTTGTTTTATCTACTTACTTAAATTCAAATTTTGATTATGTTATATTTTCTTCTGTTGTGGTAATGTATGAATCAATTCGTAAAGCTATATTGAAAGATATTACCGCAAAAGATTACATGACAATTGGATTTACATTGACCTGTTCTGAAAATACTTTGATTGAGCGTCATAAAAAACGCGGCGATGAAAATGAAATATCCTTTGAATGGCTGAGGTTAGAACATTATCCCAACGATTATGTTATTAATACCACTGATAAAACGGTAAATGAGATTGTAAGTGAAATAAAGAGTATAATTGGATAACATATATTGCCTTCACTTGTTTCAATTTGAATGCAACCGGCGTTAAATTGATATACTTGCAAAAATATGCCGTCAAGGTTAATAATTTTACTCCAATCTAAACTATTCATAATTTTACTTTACTTCCACAATCCTCTTGTTTGCCAAATCATAAATAAACTCCCCAATATATTCATTTTCATCCTTACCTACCCATTTGAAAGATAATTTTATGTTTTTGGTGTTTACCCATTCTATAATCCAAAAGTATGGGTCTGCGCGGTCAGATTTCGGTTCGGAAAAAGAACCGACTAATGGCCATAAATCATTCATTTTCGGAATATCCACCAAAGACATATCATAAGTATCAATTATTATTGTTTCACCATAAATCCGCGCCATGTAGGATATGGCAATATATCGGCTGTCAGGAGACCATGCAAAATTGGTATCCAAATATCCGGGTCTTTCAGTCCAAACAACCTTTTGTGTATCCCACTCGATAATGCGCATTTCTTCGGCGGGATATAAACCGGATATTTGATTATAAAATTGTATCCCTTTGGTTTCTGCACAGTATTTATTATCCGGTGACATAACCATATGTATGTTAATCTCAGGGCGTATGTCGAATATCGCGGTTAAAGCTATCGCACCTCTCAAACCACTGTCAGTTTCCCATATTGCATAAAGATATGGCAGCACAACATCGCCCATTGAAATGATTTTCTCATATTCTGTTTGATGTTTCTTTATGTATTCGTTTGAATTTGATGATATATTTGGTGATGAGACGATAATTTCAAGGTTTTTTTCGAGTTCAATTTCTATTTCGGAAATGCTTTCTTCCATATCAATACTCAATGCAGAATCTTTTATAAATCGAAAATAATTGACAACCGGCAGTTCAAGCGTCCAAAAATTAGTACCATCGCCATCAATGTAACCAGAAAGATAACATGAGCCATCAGGAAACTCATATAATACCACGCATTTAATTTCTCCGTTAAAATCTTTAATGATGGTAGAACCGTCCTGTTGCTTTGCAGACCAAAATTGCGTCATGTTGTAACCGTCACGCGCAGAACCGGAATTATTAAGGTAACGCACTTTACCATTTACGCCAGCTATGTCAATATACCTGTCACCAGATGATAGCGTCCCAATTTCAACATTCAACGCATTGCCATCAGCAAGCTCAAAAAGCCAGCCATTTGTCAATTCAACAGGCTCAAAAATCATTATCCTGTTATGTGAAACTGAAAAATCGCCAAGCCCTGAACCTGCATCGGGGGTATCAGTTATACTGCCAAACTCATAACGAATGATTGAATTTATAAACTCGGATATATTTACATCGTTTGCGGCAGCAAATGCAACTGTCGTAGCAAAAATGAGTATAAAAACAGAGATTATACCCAAAATGATTTTCTTTTTCATAATTATTCACCCTTATAATTAAGATGTATGGTCGTTGAAATTTATATCGCGGAACGCAGAATTTAATTCTACCCGCAGGCGTTAATGACTAAAATATTCAGCAACAAAGCTGTGCAGCTCAGTAAAAAGATTCATTCCGCAAGTATAGTCCGCACACCGGAGTTTACGATTTCATATATACTAAGTGAGGGATTTTTTTTATCCCATATACAGTATATATGTACTGGAGGTGAACCGTTATGGATATTAAAGAAGCTGTCGCGCAGCTTAGTAAATTATTGGTAAATACCAAAGAATTTATAGAGCTTAGCGAATCAAAGCGCGTAATTAACGCAAACCCAAAATCCATTGAAGTGTTGGATAATTTACAAAAAAAACAAGAGCTTATTTACAACGGCACTATTGCACCTGATAAACTTCCGCAATATATGAAGGAAGTTGATGCGGATTACAGGAATTTGGCGTTAATTCCGGAAATAGGCCGTTATTTTAAGGCAAGCGAGGATTTTAGCCGCTTGCTTACAAATGTTTTTAATGAAATAAACGCATCTGTTGAAAAAAACATTAGATAAATTGAGCTTGTCACCATTTGCTTCCGGTTGAATATATTATTATTGAGACATACATTAAAAGGAGGCGCTGACATGTTCTATCCATATGGTGGTTTTTATCGGTTCCCGTTTTATGGTCATTATGGATTTGGTTATCCGTTTTATGGCCATTATGGATATGGTTTCCCGTTTCACAGAAGATATTGGGGTTGGTAAGATATTCAATTAAAAAAGCGGCTATGCCGCTTTTTATTTTGCTTTCTATTTTATTTTTGATTTTATATATTACAGTTAATTTAATCAAAACCTCATTTATTTTTACGCATAAAGCGGATACTTTGCAGTAAGCGCGCTTACTCTTTTCGTCGCCTCTTCCTTAGAGCCTTCATAATCCTTTATAACCATATTTATAATATCCGCAATTTCTATCATATCATCCTCATTCATACCGCGTGTTGTAACAGACGGCGTACCCAATCTTATTCCGCTTGTAATAAACGGACTTTGCGGGTCAAACGGGATTGCGTTTTTATTGCAGGTTATACCAACGCTGTCAAGACGTTTTTCCGCTTCTTTTCCGGTTATATCTTTATTTTGCAAGTCTACCAGCATAAGATGGTTGTCTGTTCCGCCGGATACAAGATTGAAGCCGTTTTCAGTAAGCCTTCCTGCCAACGCTTTGGCGTTTTTCAAAATACGCTCACTATAATCTGTAAAGGATGAATCCAAAACTTCCTTAAACGATACCGCTTTCGCTGCGATTATATGCATTAAAGGCCCGCCTTGTATACCGGGGAAAACCGCTTTATCAATAGCTTTAGCCCATTCCTTTTTACATAAAATCATACCGCCTCTTGGTCCTCTTAAGGTTTTATGAGTCGTTGTTGTTACAAAATCAGCGTAAGGAACAGGATTCGGATGATGTCCTGTTGCCACAAGCCCCGCTATATGTGCCATGTCAACCATTAAAAGCGCGCCGCATTCCTTAGCGATTTGTGCAAATTTTTCAAAATCTATTATACGAGGATATGCGCTTGCTCCCGCAACTATCATTTTAGGCTTGTTGGCAAGAGCGATATCCCGAAGCTCATTATAATCAATATAACCTGTTTGCTTGTCAACTCCGTAGGGAATAATATTAAAGTATTTACCCGAAATGTTTACCGGGCTGCCGTGTGTTAAATGCCCGCCATGCGCTAAATTCATGCCTAAAATTGTATCACCGGGATTAAGAGCGGCAAAATATACTGCTGTATTTGCCTGTGCGCCTGAATGAGGCTGTACATTAGCATGTTCAGCACCAAAAATCTTTTTTGCACGTTCAATCGCCAGTTTTTCTGCAATATCCACTGCTTCGCAGCCGCCGTAATACCGTTTTTCCGGATACCCTTCAGCATACTTATTAGTTAAATGCGAACCCATCGCCGCCATTACTGCTTTAGATACAAAATTCTCAGAAGCAATAAGCTCTATATTGTTTCTCTGCCGTGCAAGTTCCTTTTCCATCGCAAGAGCCAATTCGGCATCGGTATTTTTTATTTCGGCAAAATCATACATAAACAAATCCCTCCATATACTTAATGCCGGAATTATATCATAAATTTAAATATTACCGCAAATATTTTTTAATTTTACGATATCGTATAATAATACTTTTTTAAATCCGGCATATCAAATAAACTATAGATTTGGTATAATAAACAAAATACAGAAATAGAATTAAATCATATAGAAAAACGCCATATAGCGTTTTATACAAGCGGAAGAAAAGAGTTGCTTTGAAAATTTATTATTTACGCAGTATAAATAAAAAAATAATGAAATCGGATGTGGTGTTAATGAGTAAAAAATCTTTTGCGAGCGGCTTAGTTTTAGGAGTTGTATTGTCTATTATTTTTAGCCTTTCATTTAATTTTATAACAACCAACCTGAGGATTCCGTTGGAACGTAAAATGTCCGTTGATTCTAAAATAAAAAATATTTATAGCATCCTCGATTCTTATTATGTTAACGATTATGATAAAAGCCGCATACAAGAAGGTATTTACGCAGGGTTGGTAAGCGAATTGGGCGACCCTTATACCACATATATGGATTCGGATACGCTGACAAGCTTTATGGAACGCACGGAAGGATCTTACGCCGGTATAGGAATCGTTGTTTCTGTGGATACTTCAGATAACAGAATTTTAGTAATTTCACCGTTTGAAGGTTCTCCCGCACATAGAGCGGGTATAATGGCAGGCGATAAAATTATAAAAATCAACGGCAGCGCTGTCGGCGGAGATAATTATAATCAAGCAGTTGAGATGATGAAAGGTCAACCCGGTACTACTGTACAAGTAACTCTTTTTAGAGAAAGCGAATCCCGTACCTTTGACGTTGAAATTGTGCGGGAAAATATAGATGTACCTACGGTATCTCATAAAATGATGGATAACGATATCGGATATATCAGAATAACCAGTTTCGACGCTGTTACTGCAAAGCAATTTAAAAGCGGTTATGAAGATTTACAAGCTCAAAACATGAAAAGCCTTATAATTGATTTAAGAAACAATCCGGGCGGGCTTTTAAAAATTGTATGCGAAATTGCCGACATATTGGTGGATACTGATTATATTGTATACACAGAGGATAAAAACGGTAAACGCGAATATACTTACGGAAACAAAGATAGAATAGACGTACCGCTTGTTGTGCTGATTAACGGCAACAGCGCGTCAGCTTCCGAAGTTCTCTCCGGTGCGATAAAAGATACCGGCACAGGGGTTTTAGTTGGTGAAAAATCCTTCGGCAAAGGTCTTGTTCAAAATATTTACTTTTTACCGGACGGCTCGGGTGTTAAAGTAACAATCGCCAAGTATTACACGCCAAGCGGCATTTGTATAGACGGCGAAGGTATCGTTCCCGATTATATTATTGAAATGGACGACGAAAAAACTATGAATATTTCAAGCCTTACTCTTGATGAGGATGTGCAATTAAAAAAAGCCGTCGATGTGGCGACGGTTAAGATGGCATTAGGGAATTAATATTTATATTCATGGATAACAGGGCGAACCAAGGCGGTTCGCCTTTTTTTACGTCACAGTTTTTATATTTGCGAAGAAAAAGGATTCTTAAAAACTTTCACAACAATTTAAACTTAAATACACAAGGATTACACAACTTTTTTGTACTATAACTTTATTATCAAAATAATTTTAAAGAAAGAGGTATATTATGAAAAAGTTAATTGGTACTGTTCTATTCTTAGTATTCTTTTTTTCACTTGCATCATGCAGAGGTGACATCCTAACACACGCGGCAGGTGCGACAGGCACAAATCCCTCTGTCACACAGTCTGGTAAACAGGATAAACCTAACTCTGAGATGCAATCCTTATCTTCTGTAAATAACGTCGCTAAAACGTTGACGATATCCGTCTGTTGGGATCATTACGAAATCGACAAAGCGGTTGAGCTGTTTAAAAAAATTCACCCAGATGTTGAAATAACCGTAAATAATTACAAAAACGATGACAAAAAGTACAAATCACAAATTGTTACTAATATTATGGCAGGTAGTCCTGACGATATAGTGGACGGAACAGGGCTTCCATATATAAAACTTGCGGAAAGCAGACTTTTAACGGACATCTATTCTTTAATGAACAATGATAAGGATTTTAATAAAGATAATTACTATACAAATGTGTTTGAAGCCTTTAATTATAAAAATCAATTGTATATTTTTCCAGTTATTTTTGCTTATCACTCAATAGGTGTAAATAATACGATAGACAGCAAGCTTGTATCTAAATATAGCAAATATGAAACTATAACAGACAGTAATCTTTTGAGCCTTTATAACGAAACTGAAAATAAAAACGGTTATTATATTGGAGAAAACTTTAACCCTCTTAATGTAATCACCACTAATTTAGATAAATTTATAGATTATGAAAATAAAAACAGTAACTTTAATTCAGATGAATTTATTCGTTTAGTAACAGATTCTAAAAATGCAATGGAACGCGATAAGAAAAAAAGCGGAAGTCAAGTTTCATACGGATTGGGATTAGAAAAAGAGGCATTAAACGCTAAAAAATATCTTTTCAACGAAACAAGTACAGGCAGCTATTGTTATTTTTTACCTTATAAAGAATTTAATAGCTTTACGCATTATATCCCTAAAGCAAATCAAGAGGGAAAGGTATATATTTACCCTTCTATGCGGTTTTGTATTAGCGAAAAATCAAAAAATAAAGAACTTGCATGGGAATTTTTAAAATTTCTTACTTTGCCCGAAACTAATGAGCTTATATCTTTTGGTAATATGTTTTCTATAAATAAAGAAACATTCAAAGCGAAAACAACGTCGGCAATGGAGGGGTATATAAAAGACATAGAATCTCAAAATAATATTTATTTGGAAGGCGATATACATGGATACATTGAAAATGCAATCGCTTATTTTGACCAATGTAATCAGCTTCCAATGATTTATAACGATTTGGAATCTTACCTCGAAATCATAATGAATGACATGGATATGTTAGACAAAGGCTTAATGACGCCAGAACAGTTGGCATCCGATTTACAGAACAAAATATCTTTGTTGTTAATGGAATAAAAGAAAGGAAAAGGTGATTTTCATGAAACAAAAACTTATTATTAGTTTTTTCATTTGTTTTGTCAGCGCAGCCGCTCCTGTTAAAGCAGCCCAAATATATAAGCTTTCTGTTGCCAATTATAAGGTATTTATAAACGATATTGAATACAAAGACGCTGAGCTTCCGATTTTAAATTACAATGGCAGTACATACGCGCCTATGAGAAGTATGCTGGAAGCCGCGGGACTAAAAGTTGAATTTTCAAACGGCGCTGCAACGGTAAGAACGCTTTCAAATTATGAAACGGAAAAAAATCTTTCCAATGATGTCTCAGGCAACCAAAACACTAATGAATATGTAACTATAAGAGAAGCCTTTGAGTCAACTAATTTGATTCCCGCGTTTAACAAAGATGACAGAACTGTTGAGATTTATAACGATAAAAGTGAATTGCTGCTTGTTATTCCCAAAGAATATACCTTGGAAACAAACGGAGCGCTGTTGATATTAAGGTCTTATTACGAGAGTGACTTGAAACCTTTAATTGATAAAAATAAATAATAACAGGTAAAATGGAACATTTTATTTTTGGATTACGAAAAAGCCTTGGAAATGTTGGGTGGATTGTACTATACTAATAATGTGCTGTATAGTTCTTTTCTGCGTTTGCAAGAACGAACGAGTACAGCGCATAGTTTTTATATTTTGATCAATTATGAATGGAGAAAATGAAAATGTGTAGATTAGTGGAGGTGACTATATGCAAGCATATGAATTTTACGCTACACCGAAAAATGGCGTTATTTCTATACCTAGTCAATATATAGGAAAAATTACAAAAAAGGTAAAAGTTATTTTATTAGAGGAAAATTCTTCAATACCTGAACAGAACGATACAACTGCTCGCAAAAGAACCGATTTGCTTTCTCCTATCTCGATAAATACATGCGGTTGGAAATTCGACAAGGAGGAAGCAAATGAACGGTAAAGTATTTATTGATACCAATATATTTATTTACTTATATGCAGATAACGAACGTGATAAACAAGAGATATGCAGAAAAATTGTCAACCAATCGGATGAATGTATAACAAGCACACTAATAAACACAATACCGAGCAGAATTCAAAATTACGTCATTTCGTAAGTATCGTTATTAGCGGCGGCTTCATTAAGCCGTCGTTTTACGTGGAAGCGGCTAACGGGCAACGCCTATATTTACCATTTAATTATATATATATATTTCACAAATTAAGCAAAGCGAGGAGGTTCATTTGATGAAAAAATATTACTTGTTGAAGATGACGATGCTCTCCGGGAAATTATTACAGATTATTTTTCCAGCGCGGGTATTGCCGTTACCGAAGCTTGCGACGGGGAACAGGCTATTGACATATTAGAAAAATCAAAATTCGATTTAATACTGTTAGATATTATGCTGCCGCGCGTAGATGGTTTTGCTCTTTGCAGACGATTACGAAGGGATAAAGGTACTCCTGTTATTATAATTACAGCAAGAAGCAGCGAAGACGATAAACTTCTTGGCTATGAATTAGGCGCAGACGATTATGTAACAAAGCCATTCAGCCCTAAAATTTTGCTCGCTAAAGCCAAAAATCTTATAAAGCGGGCAGACGGATCAATTAAAAAAAGAGAAGAAACTATAAAAGCCGGACATATCTGTATTAATACCCTTTCTTATAATGTATTGGTTTTCGGGGAAAAAATTGATTTATCCCCGAAAGAATATGATTTGCTTTTAACCTTGATTGATAATAAAAACCGGGTAATGTCCCGGGACGAACTTCTGTCAAAGGTATGGGGATACGATTATTTTGGAGATTTAAGAACGGTTGATACGCACATTAAAATGCTTCGCACAAAGTTAAAGCATGGTGCGGCGCATATTGTTACAAAGGTGAAAGTTGGTTATAAATTTGAAGAAGATATTTGATTTTAAAGTCAACATAAAAATATCGACAAAGCTGTTTGTTATAATAGCTTTATTTTTTACAACTTTACTTATTGGTGCTATGCTTGCTCAAGCATATTATTTTACTCATATGTATATTGTGTATCAAATAAGCGACCGGACTAAATACACGGATATGGTTAAAGAATTGAATAAATCAAACATGAGTGCCAAAGCGGTATCAAAAACGCTTAATAAGTATAAAGACAAATATCAAATTGAATCCGCATTATTTTTAAGCGATAGAATTACACCCAAATTTCAACAACAGGAATTAAACGGGTATCCTTATTCGTCTTTACTGAAAGAGGGAATAGATTACTATTTGTCAAATTCCCTTTTAGAAGATACGGATAATATTTTTATAAAAGATTATATCGCATCAGACAACCATATTTACAGCATAATTGCGTCCACACAATTAACCGGTAATGAAGTATTATTTGCTATTTACCCTAAAGACATGTTAAAAACCCCTGGATTAATAGACCAATATTATATTTATGTACTTATTATAGGAATTTTAGTTTCTGTTCTGTTGTCGTATATTTTTTCGTTGATTATTTCAAGGCCGTTAGTCAACATAAATAAGATAGCAAATAACATGGCAAAATTAAATTTCAATAAAAAAATAAAGTGTTTTAGCAATGATGAACTAGGTCAGCTTTCAAACAGTTTAAATATCATGTCTGAAAAACTTGATTCCACTTTAAACGAACTAACCGCCGCAAATACTAAGCTTGAAGCCGATATTGAAAGAGAAAGAGAAATGGAAAAAATGCGAAAGGAATTTGTCGCTAATGTTTCTCATGAGTTAAAAACACCATTAGCTATTATAAAAGGATATGGTTCAGCGCTAATAGATAATGTTAGAGAAGATAAAAAGGAGCATTATCTTTGTCAAATAATACGGCAAGCTGAAGACATGAGTAAACTTGTTGAAGATATGCTTGAATTATCCCGTATTGAGAGTGGACATTATAAATTGCAAATAACATATTTTGATTTAACAATGCTCTCACAGAACATATTAGAAAGCTTACGGTTTTTGGCGGAAGAAAAAAATTTACATTTTATTCAAAAGTATTCAAATCCCATAATCACCGTACAGGCAGACCGTATGAAAATAGGACAAGTTATAAACAACTTTATTCATAATGCAATCCGGTATACTCCGCATAATGGTAATATTTTTTTGCGTATATCAGAAGAAGTAAAATATATCCGCTTTGAGGTGGAAAATGAAGGAATAAACATTACTCCGGATAAAATTGATAAAGTATGGGGTAGATTTTACCGCGAAGAAGAAGCACGAAATAAAAAAACAGGTGGAACAGGATTAGGACTGGCTATATCAGAAAAAATACTACAAGCCCACTGCATGACATACGGTGTGGAAAATACAAATTCCGGTGTGATGTTTTATTTTTTAATAACAAGGTAAATAAAATCTGATGGACTCATAAATCAAAATACAAACGTCCGTCTTTTTCGTTAATATAAGGCTGACGGTCTTTAATATATGAATATTCCGGAAATCGGCATAAGCAATTACGTAAAACACAACATAAAACCGGATGATGGATTTTATCGTTTTCGTTATTCATTACGCCGCCGCGTTTTTTTAATCGAACAATTAATTCTTCTTTATATTTAAGCAACTCCGGTTCGGCAATTTCAAACGGTAATTCGGAAAGACACAACCAATAATACCATACAGTATTGCCATGTATATGTTTGCTTTTAAGTTTATCATCAATATTTTTATTATAGATAATGATAAGCTTATTTATCCATGCAGTTTCCTCGGTAGCGACAGCGGCAAGAAAACGTATAACAAGCAACGCCGAATGGAAACACTCTCCTTGAGTACAGCCATTACCAAAACAAGTGGTTTTTAATCTATCGAGTGTTTCCTTAACCATATCCTTTACAATTGAATCATCGGAAAATAAAAAAAGAAGCCTAATAATTTCAAGCTCGTATGAATTTGCGGATAAGATATGCGTCTTGGGCGACATTGGGATTACAGTTTGAAGTTTTTTACCGTCGTTAAAAGGCGGTATAAAATAAGCGGGGTACATGTGTCCGCTGCCATCATTACCTGTATTGTTTGGATATCTTACTCCTTTGTAAAATCTCTGTTTTGCTTTTTCGTCACTTAAGGCAGCTAAGAACTGATGGGTAATATTAGCTTTGTGTGCGTCCGTCAATTCACCGCCTTTAATAATATAATGATTGGTTTTTATCATAAGTTCATATGCTGTCATATACTAACCATCACCTTTACTTCCTACTATTAAACAATTTTGGCAACTTCTTGCCTTATTCTCAACAGTTTTGCTCTTTAGTGCCCAAAAACGAAGTTTCATATGCAGGTTTAATTATTTTGATTTTTAATTATTGCAAGCAATTTACATAAGTACGCTCTCATATGTTTCCGGTGACAGACACCGGAGCAGCTCATACCCTACACCTGCCAATCCTTGGAATAAAGATGGTGATGGATTGCCGCCTATCTGCCGTGCACCTAATACATAACCATCTTTGCTCATATGTACAACGTGTGACATAATGATTTTCGCATCCTCCAAGTACTCTGGGTACTTCAATCTGATTGCTGCTTCAATTAAAAAATCCGCGCGTCCGGCCGCTCCGCAGCATAAATGCCCTGCTCCATTATATGGAAGTTTTGTATGATTTACCGCGTTTTCAATGTCTTGCTTTATTTGCGAGTCGTTTAGAACAAGCAACATTCCTAAACGCGCAAGCCCTATTCCGGGTGCTCCGTTACACCAACCGCCTGAGAACGAAGGTGCTTCCATTGTACTAACGCGTAAATCCCGCCAGTTCCCGTTTTCCTCAGAATATAGCGTTTTTTCAAATGCAACTGCTTTACGGATACCATCAAACATCTCCGTTTTATTTCCCCGCGCAAGCGCTAAAGCCATTCCTGACGCTCCATGGGACATACCCCCTAACGGTGGTAACGAATTACTCCTCCACGCTCCAACCGGTGCAGAAACACTCTGTAAATTTAATAAATGATTAGCACAGAGTGAAAGAATTTCTGAATATTTTGAATCCTTAGTACGCATATACCGGTGATATGCTGCAATGGATAATCCTGCCGCGCCTGACATCACATCTAAATTTTTGTCGTTTTTAATAGCATCCGGCAGTTTTGAAATAATCCCGGCAATATTCTCCGAAAAAATATTCCCGCCTAAGTATAAGTCAATCAAATCAAGAGCACGTATAATTCCTCCGATTCCATCAGAAAGTCCCAATGGTAAATCGGAATACGGGGCTTTGTGCAAGTTGTTTATAACTAATTCTACAATTTCCATAGTTTCACGTTTTATTACCATTTCCCCGGTGGCTTTATAGAGTGCGGCAAAGAAAACGCATAATCCTAATTTACCCTCATATAAGTAAAGAGGCATTCTGCCGATACTCATTGTTTCATTACCTTTGATTATCAACCATGACTTTTCTTTGTCTCCGAGAGCTGATGACATAATCTCTTTATATATTGATAACGCTTCATCAAGCATTTGCGTATCAGTTAGTGTATTTTCCTCTGTATACTTCGCAATATATGCCGTGAGATTTTCGTGTATTTCACCATTTGCTAAGCTAAACGCCGCATCCGCTAGTTCCAGCTGAACTTTTAAATCTTCTTTAGATAAACGTCCGATTTTTTGTTTAGCATGGTCTATAGCTGACAAAGCGAAATACTTTGCATCGGGTTGATTGACATCGCCTTTAACAAAAACAGATTCGGCCTCGGCATAGAAGTATGGTATATCCATTCTCACAAGTGCTGCGTATTCGTTTTTATAAACAGGCCAAACATCTTTTAAGATTCCTGTGTCCGCATAAAAGAGAAATGCAGGCACTAAACGCTCTGCTTGCGCAGAATATAAAAATCCGCTTTTACAATAATCGGGTTTAAACATGACAGCAAGCAAATCGCCATAGGTTTGAGTATCACGCGGCAAAAATCGGAAATTTGCACCCATGAATAGATTAATCGGTGATTCATCGGACAGAAGTTCCTCTTTATGTGATAACAAATGCAGATACATATTTGTAAACCCTTGTTTGAAGATTTCTTGATAATTATGCACCGAACGTTTTTCGCCACCGTAGTGAGGTGAATTTTTTCCGCCTTTATATATGTACATAGCACCAATATTATTTTTATCCTTATTCCAACATGGAAAAAAACCGATAGAGGTGATAGATTCCTTTATTAAATCCGTAGCGTAATCGTCACCGGATAAATCATCCCTGCGGAAACGCTGCACTTTATTAGTTAATAACATTTCTGTATCAACCAACACAGGATGCTCACCATGTGCTATTAAATTTTCGTAGTGAAAATCCATTCCGCCGAGGATATATAAAATCGCCGCAAGCTCACCTGATTGTTTAAAAAATTGTGAATAACCTTGCGACGATTCCATTGGGGCATTTTCAATAAATTCAATAAAGCCATATTCTCCTGTGCAGAAAATCTTTGGCGTTTTTATCGTGTGTTTATAACCGCTTTCACTTATCCAGTTTAAAAAATTTGAAAATGCTTCGTCAACTGCCGTCGAACGCGGTTTGTAAACAAATCTCTGCTCGTTTTCAAATTCTATAACGGCAACCTGTCGGCCATTATTATGCCGGTCTCCAAGAGCGGTATATATATGTTTTGGTTTTCCGGCGTCCGGCTTCAATAAATCCCATTTAATTTCGTTCAACGCTTCCAACATATTCTTTACTTTATCAGACCATTGTTCTGCCAATGTATATAGCTGACGTGTTAGTACGGGATATTTTAACAGTAAGTCCTTCCATCCGCCCTGTAAAAGCATATTGGTGTACTCATCCAAGAATGCATCGCGGCATACAATCAGCGCCGCCGGATTATTCGCTAAAAGCCACGCATCGTACTCCGCTCTATAAATATCCTTGCTGATAAACTTCATTCCGCCAATCAGATTACCGCGTAAATCTTCCAATGCATGAGGATTCAGTAATACTTTTCCAGATAATTTACCGATGCCATATTCTGCGAACGGCAGTATGGCATCGGTAAAAGCATCGCCTGCAAGTACTTTCGCGCGAGGGAAAAGATTAATCAAATCCTCAAATGCGGCTGCCCATGGAGGCAAGGGTAGTTCCGTGTTAAATATCTGTTTTCCGGTTAATTTTAATGCACTGTCACGGTTTAGTCCGTCAAGTGCCAATCGTAAATCAAATTTGTCTTTTTCGCCGTCTAGGCATACAAATGATTCCCATTGGGTAAATTCATGCTCCGAAGGATTCACGGTTTTTGTAAGCCCCTGTATCCTCTCGTGAAGAAAAGACGCTTGTGCTGCTGCTGTCATAACTTTTTCGCTGAGTACATAACGCACGTCTATTTACCAACAACCGGGATGTGAACTGTAGAGAACGCTTTCGTTTTTTACGCCCTCTACTTCAAGAAGTTTTGCTACGCACCACCAACTGCAAGAATAGTTATCGGTGTTTTCAACCCCTCCAGCGACAGATGTAAGCTGTTCGCCGCTTAAATCATCAGATGGTATGCGTTCTTTGGAATAAGCTACCCAATCATCATCAGTAAAATTAAAACCATACTCATTCGCTACTGAAGTAAGCTTATCCAAGCCTGCCTTCTGTTGTGCCAATTCACCTAACCTAGTTTGTAATTCAGTGTTTGTTTTAACCTTTTCTATAAACTTGTTAATTTCTGACATTATATAATCCTCCTTAATATAAAATAAACAAAACCAAATTCTTACTCAGCTTTAGACTGCGCATTTAATGATAAATCAGAAAACTTTTCAAGGCAGTAATCAAAATAAGCGCGTGTTGAAATCATAACAGCGTTGTCCGTACAATAGACGCTGTCCGGTATATTTAACGTCAGATGGTTTTCCATGCAAGCTGTTTTAAGCGCGGAACGTAACGCAGAATTTGATGAAACCCCGCCTGCTATAGTAACCGTTTTAATATTAAGCTTTTGCGCCGCCGCAACAGTTTTTGAAACCATTACGTCAACAACCGCGCGCTGAAAAGACGCTGCTACATCAGCCGCAACAAATTCTGTTCCATCATTCCGACATTTATTTATATAATTTAAAACAGCTGATTTTAAACCGCTGAAAGAAAAATCAAAATTATCTTGAGTATGCATTGCTCTTGGAAAAACAATAGCATTATCCCGGCCTTTTTTAGCAAGCTCGTCTAAAAGAGTGCCGCCCGGATAACCTAAGCCCAGCGCTCTTGCCGTTTTATCGTAAGCCTCACCTGCCGCGTCGTCCAAAGTGCTGCCAACGGTTTCATAATTTTCATATGTTTTTACAACTACAAGAGACGTATGCCCGCCAGATGCCACAAGGCAAAGAAAGGGAGGCTTAAGCTTTGGGTTATTTATATAATTTGCGCAAATATGCCCTTCGATATGGTTAACACCTATCAAGGGTTTTTTTATTGCATAAGAAAGAGCTTTTGCGTATGACAAACCCGTCAGCAAAGCACCGACAAGACCCGGAGCATATGTAACCCCAATTGCCGAAATATCGGAAAATGATAAATTTTGTCCAAAAACGGCTTCATCTATGCAACGGCTTATTTTTTCCATATGATTCCTAGACGCTATTTCCGGTACAACTCCGCCATATTTTTGATGTACAGCAACTTGCGAATATATAACGTTTGAAAGCACCTCGCGCCCATTTTTAACAACAGCCGCCGCTGTTTCATCGCAAGATGTTTCAATACCTAAAATATAAATGTCACTCATTTGTATTCTCCTTTAATGCCGAACCAATAAAATTATTTTTCGGCATTTTCAACTGCTGTAGATTGCCACGCAAGTATCTTCCATTTATCATTTTCCAAAATTAAATTGTATTTTAAAAGATACTCCACCGTTGAATTTGTTTTTTGCACTACTTCCACTGTACAGATATTATTATTTACACCGTCATAAGCAAATTTGCCAATTTCAAATCCTGTAATGTAATTTTTAGCATCTCTATTTTTAACAACATCTTCCGATAGCTTTGCAAGTGTATCTTCAAAGGGGTTAAGCTCAAGAAGCTCCTTTGCAAACAGTTTCCTTTGCCGCGCCAAAGCAAGCGCAATTTCGGTATCCTTAATACCGCCGCCGTATAACGCTAAAACAATTTTATTATTATATTCAATCAAGCTTTCCGCCGTCTTAGGATAATTAACATCAAGGTCAACCTCAACGATTTCAGGGTACATTGAAGGGATATCCTCCTTTGTCTGAGGAAACCTAAAATAAACAAATACAGCAACAACCACCACAGCTAAAAAAAGACCTATAATGGTATTTTTATTACCGCTCAATTTAAACATTCGCAACATTTAGAGACCCTCCGTTAATATATCCCGAACATTTTCCGCAACTTGGTCAACCTCCGGATATGGCAGTGTGTAAAACTTTTTATACAGTACGGCATTTATAATAGTTACACATAATATACCAATGCAGATAACAGGTAAAATTAAAAACGAATATAATAATCCAATATACGGAATAAATGATAAACATTCAATTATTATACCACCCAATGTAATATTTGCAAACGAATTAAACGAAATATTACGGTAAAAAACAGCGGTAAACGTTTTAATGCCGCCGGTTGTATTTTTAACGCTCCTATTTTTATTAAATATCAAATTTCCAACATACATGGCAAGCGATACCTCGCCGCATAATTCCGCAGCCGCAATTAAAAAAATTAATATAATAGTTAACGGATATGTAACAACTGCCAAAAGAAAAATAAGACTCATCGCAAAAACAAAAAAATATACGGTAAGCCCGGCTTTAAATATACCTTTTTTTTCGTTTTCGCAAACTCCGTATCCTTGTTCAAAAAAACTTTTATTAAAAGAAATAATTATAAAAAGTATTAATATCCTAAATACGGATAACAAAAATTTAATCAGTAAATCCGGAGGTTGAAAAAATACCCCATCTATGCACGCTGATTCTAAAAAAGTTACATCTGAATAAAGCGATAAAACATTGCCCTTTATTTCCGATTCAAAATTTACCATTGAGAATAACGCTATAACAGAACCGTCATGTACATTTTTTAAAGTTATATTTGAAAACAAAAAAAAAGCTGTTCCCTCTGTAGCCGTTTCGTAAATTTCCTGCTCAAAAACGGATAACCGGGAAATATCAATATTATTTGTAATACCGTTCGCAAAAACGGTCGAATTAAAAATTATTACAAATAATATCAATGCCAGCTTTTTTTTATATTTCATCTATATCTCAGCCTTATTCTTTCTGTAAATAAAATATTGTACTCCCGCAAGAATAATAAAAACCAACAAAAGCACATACCTAAACGGTGAAACAAACCCTGCCAAATTTGTACCAATTGACGAAACTGCTAAAGTAAATTCTGCCGAAAATCTGTTAACATACGCGGATACCGGCGCAAGTGTTTGAATAAACCCGTTAAAATTACCGTTTAAAGATAAATACTCGACTATCAAATCCTTATACATCAGAGCTAAAAAGCCAACTCCGAAAAGTATTGAAAAAATTCCCCAAACAATACACAGCAAGCTGTCCTTATTCGCACTAATCGGCCGCTTAAAATCCAACGCGCGTATTTTTGTCATCACAGCTTCTTCAAAGCCCTCCGGCGGGCTGTATACTTTTTGGATTGAAAATTCGCTTAATATTTTATCATAAGCATAAAAATCTTCCTTGCAAGCATCGCATGTTTTAAGATGAGAGTTTAAAAGCTTTGCGTCCGCTTCGGACAGCGTTTTATCCATATACTGCATCATCAAATCCCCGGCTTTATCACATTCCATAATACTC
Organism: Holotrichia oblita; assembly: GCA_023690525.1. Classification (NCBI taxonomy): domain Eukaryota; kingdom Metazoa; phylum Arthropoda; class Insecta; order Coleoptera; family Scarabaeidae; genus Holotrichia; species Holotrichia oblita. The sequence goes on along the minus strand of JALQSN010000142.1, from coordinate 31,910 downwards.
ACCTGCCCCCGTTGTTAAAATATTATCTTTTAACATTTTCCTGCCGCGAAAAATTCTATTTTTTACCTTAGATAAAGGTTCTTGTATTATTTCCGCTATCTCCTGATATGATAACCCTTCTTTATGATATAACACAATAGGTATTTTATACATATCGGGAAGTGCGTTTAATAACGTATTAAGGTTTTCCTTGCGTTCTTTTGTTATATATGCAGATTCCGGCGAATCCTCGCTGGCTAAATCAAATTCCACATCCTCCAACGGAACGCTTTCCTGTTTCTTTTTTCGCCTGTAATCAATTACATGGTTTGTGGTGATGCGTATTATCCATGTGCTGAACTTATATTCGGGATAATATTTATGTAGGTTTTTATAAACCTTAATAAATACCTCCTGTGCTAAATCGTTTGCTTCCTCTTTATCGTTCACCATACGCAAAACGACGGAATACACCAAATTTTTATATCTTGTCATAAGCTCGGAAAAATAATTCATATCTTCGTTTATACACATTTGAATTAATTCAAAATCCGATACTTTGCTTATATCAGTTTTCATAGGCATCACCGCTTTTCTGTTTGTAATCCGAAATTATAATTTAAATTACATAGATAAATACGTACTTGTTTTTTAAAGGTTTATAGTTTTTATAAAGGTTTACTCAACAAACGCAAAAGTTTTATTTTTCCTGTCATACCCAACAAAGGAATTTGAAAATATACTTCGGGCATTGTGTAAAAACTCAACCGGCTTATTAAGCGCCGGAGAAAAATGCGTAAGCCATAATTCGCCAACCTGCGCGTCGCTTGCTATATGTGCCGCCTCCGAAAATATCATATGCCTGTGATCCATGGCTTTTTCAAGCTTGTCATTTTCTCCATACAATCCTTCGCAAACAAATAAATCAGAGCCTTGCACAAAATCCGAAAGCCCCTCAACCGGCCTTGTGTCCGTACAGTAGGATATTTTTAAACCCTTTCTTTCTTCCCCTAATACCATCTGCGGAGTAAATATTTTTCCTTCATAATTAATTTCGCTCCCTTTTTGCAAAATCGACCAAAACTTAATTGGTATATTAAGCTCCTTAGCTTTATCCACGTCAAATTTACCCGGGCGGTGAAGCTCCACACTATAAGCAAAACAAGCAATCCTATGATTAACAGGGTACGCAGAAATATTAAAATCCGAAACTGTAAGGTTTTGTTTTTTTGTTATGCCATTCGTAAGTTCAATATATTTTATTTCAAACGGCAATTCCGGTGCGATAACCAACAGAGACTTTACCACATATTCAAGCCCCGGCGGGCCAATAAGCGTTATAGGTTCTTCCCTGTTTGAATTACCTATTGTAAGGAACATCCCCGCAAGCCCCGAAATATGGTCGGCATGGAAATGAGTAAAGCAAATAACATCAATATTTTTAAATCCCCAACCTAAAAGCTTATGCGTTACCTGAGTACCCTCGCCGCAGTCAATAATTAAAAGTTTTCCGTTTAGCCTTATAACAAAGGAAGTTAAAAACCTATTTGGCAGGGGCATCATTCCGCCCGTTCCGATTAACGCCGTATCCAGCATATAAAATCACTCGTTTATTTTTTATTAGAAAATTTTGTTTTTATTTTCTTTTTTTACAGTATACAAAAAAAAAAATAAAACGGCAAATTTTATTTTTTTATAAATTTTTTCACATTGACACGAAAATATTCATATGCTAAAATCAATTTAACTTTTGTTGCACTGCATTGCGCCTGAATAGTCGGGAAGTCAATCAACAGTACAAACTGAGCAGGCGATGAACATTTTTGTTCGTGGGGCCGGTACTTTAGGCAGCAGATAGCATTTACAGCACATCTGTGGGACAGTAGTATCCGCAGACGTGCTTTTTTATTACCTATACTCGCGAAGTTAATCATTTGCCAACAAATGCGCGACGGTTGGTTGGGTATGGGTGCATTTGTTGGCATTCCTTTTTATTCGCGAGTATAAAAGCGATTGCGGCGCAAGGTACGTGTTTTAAAATAATGGAGGTAGAACATTTATTTATGAAAAATGATAATGAACAAATCGCAATTAGAGTATCGTTTAACACTATCATTGCTAACGCAGTTTTATCAGCTTTTAAGCTGTTTGCGGGGATTTATGCGCACTCATCCGCAATGATTTCAGACGCAGTACACTCCCTTTCCGATGTGTTAAGTACAGTTATAGTCATTATCGGAGTTAAGCTTGCCAATCAAAAACCTGACAAGGAACACCCTTACGGACATGAGCGTATGGAATGTGTTGCCGCAATTATTCTGGCAATTATGCTCTTTTCGGTAGGCGTGATTATCGGTTGGGATGGAATTAAAAAGATTATTGACGGAACATACAATACACTTTCCGTACCGGGCGCATTAGCTCTTGTGGCGGCTGTTATTTCAATTGTTGTAAAAGAAGCGATGTATTGGTATACCCGTGCCGCTGCTAAAAAAACCGATTCAGGCGCACTTTTAGCCGACGCTTGGCATCATCGTTCGGACGCTTTATCCTCTATCGGCAGCTTTATCGGTATTTTAGGCGCAAGGCTTGGCTTTCCAATACTTGACTCCGTTGCGTGTGTTGTAATTTGCTTGTTTATATTAAAAGTTTCGGTGGATATTTTTATGGACGCTATTGGGAAAATGACAGACAAAGCCTGTGATGATAAAATTGTTAACGAATTGCTTTTAGTTGCAATGTCTGTTAAATCCGTTGAAGGTATTGACCAAATAAACACAAGGCTCTTTGGGAATAAAATTTATGTTGACCTTGAAATTAAGGTAAACGGCTTAGTTACGCTTAACGAAGCTCACGATGTTGCTCAGCAGGTGCACGACGAGATAGAAAAGCAATTTTCAAGAATTAAGCATTGTATGGTTCATGTTAATCCGTCATCTGTTGCCGATAGTGAAGCTTTATCTCGCTGCGAATAAGCATTTTTGGAGGATTTTTAAATATATGCCGGTTTACCTTTTATCTGATGATATCTGCATATTCCCTCAGCCGGAGCTTGCCGAAGACGACGGTCTTTTAGCCATAGGCGGCGATTTAAACCCTAAGCGGCTGTTAAATGCTTATTCTAATGGAATTTTTCCGTGGTATAATCCGGGTGAAATTATACAATGGTGGTGTCCCAAGGAGCGTTATATAATTTATCCGGATTCTGTTAACATTTCCCGGAGCATGAAAAAAGTAATAAAAAAGACCTCTTTAGAGGTCAAAATAAATACAAACTTTTCAGATGTAATACATAATTGCAGAATGATGCGTGAAAACGCTACTTGGATATCCGATGAAATGGAAAACGCATATAATAATTTGTTTAATTTAGGTTACGCTTTAAGTGTTGAAGTATATAACGATAATATGTTGGTAGGCGGCTTGTACGGGGTATCAATCGGCAAATGTTTTTTTGGGGAAAGCATGTTTTCAAAAACCGCAAACGCTTCTAAAATTGCGCTTATACATCTGTGTAAAAAACTCTCCGCCGAGGATTTTCTTTTTATTGACTGCCAATTCCATACTGCCCATTTAGAGAGTATGGGCGGAGTATATATTTCGTGGGATGAGTATAAAAATTTACTTAACACGGGTATTTTAATTATTTAAGCTCAGCCCAAAATAAAAATGCATCCTTACCATTAATTTTTAAAGGAGTATGCGAATATTTAAATTTGTATTTAGCCAACGTTTTTATTGAATCATTATATGCTGATGATAAAAACACCAACAAGCCGCCCGGACGTAAAATTCGGGCGGTTTCTTTTATAAAACCGTCATAAAGCTGCGCGGTATTTATCTTTTCAAATTCTCCCCACGGAGGGTCGGTTACAACTGCATCGATGGAATTATCATTTAACGGAAGTGCACAAGCATCCATTTTTTGGACAATACAGTTCTTTTTTCCTTTTAACCGCTCTTTTTGATATTTTACACATTCACTGTTTATATCTCCTGTATATATCATCTTACAACGGCTGCTCTCCGCTGCCGCCGCAATTGCTCCCCATCCGCCGAATAAATCCGCAATTACGCATTTACTGTTAACTTTCGCTTTAAAAAGCATAATATCCGCTATATCCGGACGCAATTCACCTTTTTTTAATTTTTCGTTATATGACTGATGTTTTTTTACGCGCAGCATAAAAAAAGTTTTTCCGTCATTTCTTCGGTTCAACCATATCTCTGTTTCAGGGTTTGCTCTATTAGCTATAAGCTTTGTTTGGCGCGTAATATTTTTTTCGATCCTGTTCATAATATCGCCGGGGATTGGACGCAGTTTACCACAATCCATAACTACAACTCTAAATGTTCGCCCAATCGTTTTAAATTCCTTCGGATTTGGTAAATTAAACGCCAAACGCGCAAGCTTTTCGGCAGCTTCCATAATATTTTTAGAATTATATGACGAAAGAATAATAAAAAGATTATTTATACACTTAACATTTATTTCATTAGAACATGAAAATATTAATGCGCTGTCCATAACCTTTATATCGACAGCACCGCATCCTTTTATCCTGTCGCGAACGAGTGTTTCTAATCCATAATTAACACTTGCATACCAAGTCCATGTTTTCATTTTAAATCACCAATAAACTATACTATAAATTCTTCTTAGGTTCGCCCCACTTCCCTAAAGAGTGGCCATCCCACGAAAAATATGTACCGCTTGCCATACTCGCAGGACGTATTAAATTAAGTTTTTCACAAGCGGTAATTGAATCATCGCACAATGCTTCATCAACTAATACATTTTGTATTTTACATAGATAAATGTCAATGTCTTTATCTTTAAAAGTTTTATCAACTTCCAGTTCAAATGTCCATGGGCATTTTTCCAGTACGGGAACATTTAGTACCCGCCCTTTTTCAATACCGATTTGAATATTCATCTTATCAGCATCATAACCGGATTTATTTCCAAAATAATCGGATATCGAAAGAAGCTCTTCAGTAACTAACCCCATTGAAAACACACCGTTTGCACGAATGTTATCACGCGTGCGTTTATTCTCGCATATCGCAGCCATAACGCCGAGATTTTCACCCCAGTAATAGCTGACCCAACAAAATAATCCAAAGTCAGGCTTTCCATCGCTGTTGTATGTTCCATATACAAATAATGTTTGCGGACAAAGTTCGTTTGACGCCGGTATTGATTTTTTCATAATTTTCTCTCGCTTTCATATAAATTCTATACAAGATTGTACTATATAGGACTTATAATGTCAAGCTTATTTTTATACTCGCGAACAAAAAGGAATGCCAAACCATGCGTCCATACCCAACCAACCGTTGCCGATTTTTTTAAGCGATTGCCATACCTGCTGGACAGTAACTTTTATTCATAAGAATCAAGAATACTAACAAACACTTTAAAATTACCGTTTAAAAACCAGATTAGCTGCATTTTATTTTTCAATTATGTAAATTTTCTAAAATCTTAAAACAATACCGAAGCAAGCAATGCTCCGCATACTCCACCTATCATCGATCCTACAACGGGAATCCACGAATAACTCCAATTTGAGTCTCCCTTAAATTTAATAGGGAGCAAAAAATGAGCCAGTCTCGGTGATAAATCTCTCGTAAGGTTAATAGCGTAACCTGTTGTTCCGCCAAAAGCAATACCAATTATAGAAATAATTCCACCTACTCCAAAAGCGTTTAAATTTAAAAGGTTGGCGTTATTTATCCCAATTATCATAAAAACCAACATAAATGTAGCCACCGCTTCATTAAATAAATTTTGAGGTATATTTTTAATTGCAGGTCCGGTACAAAAAACAGCAAGAATCGTTTCTTTGTCGGTTGTTTCGTTAAAATGAATTCTATAATATAAATACATTAAAATTGCTCCTGTAAAACTCCCTAAAAATTGCATTGCAATGTATCCCTGAACTAATGTAAATTTAAATCTACCGGAAACTGCCAGTGCTACGGTAAGTGCCGGATTAAAATGTGCTCCGCTTATTTTTCCGAATATCAAAGCAGGTATCATAACCGCCAATGCCCAACCTGTGGTAATAAACAACCATCCGACATTACCGCTTTTTGTTTTATTTAACGATGCGCCCGCAACAACACAATTTCCGACAAAAACAAGCATTGTAGTTCCAATAAACTCTGCCAAATATACATTCATATTAAGCCTCGATTTCTATTTATAATAAATTTATGTAAGTTAATTATTTTTAAAATATTAATTAAAATAATACCTAAAAAAGGCTGTTGGATTAATTAAAATTCAACAGCCTTTTTTATACACGTAATCCAACCCATGCGCTCATATCCAGCCAACCATCAAATATGAGCCGGCAAATATTATTATTCGCACGTATATATCATCCTATTTACCTGCCTCATACTTGTTAAATATATCGTAAAACTTCTCAACAGTAGTTTTAATATTTTCGCTGCCAAATACCGCTGAACCGGCGACAACAATATTTACTCCGGCATCTACTACCGCAGCCGCATTATCTAAAGTTATACCTCCATCCATTTCAAGGTCAACTTTTAAATTATTTTTTTTAATATACTCAGAAATCTCCCTTGCTTTATCAATAGACTCCGGTATAAATTCCTGCCCGCCAAATCCCGGCACAACCGACATTACAAGAACCATATCTACATATTTAAGATACCAAAGCACAGCTTCCGCATCAGTTTCGGGGCTTATTGTAATTCCGGGACGCGCGCCTAATTCTCTTATCTTCTTTATAGTTCTAAGCGGTTCACCTTCGGCTTCAAGATGAAAATTAATAATATCCGCACCTGCTTTTGCAAAAGCCTCAATATAATCGATTCGGCTTCATAATCATCAAATGCAGGTCAAACACCATTTTTGTGACCTTTCTGATACTTTTAACAATCGGTACACCAATAGTTATATTTTCAACAAACTAGCCGTCCATAACATCAATGTGAAGATAATGTGCTCCGGCACTTTCTGTTTCTAAAATATCTTTTCCGAGATTTGTAAAATCCGCCGATAAAATCGACGGTGCAATTTAATCAATTTAATCACCCTCCCTAACGTAAAGCCAATTGTTTACCATAACCAATTTTACACGTTAACAGGCATTCTTAATATCCATCTTTAATCTCCGTATAAAAATTCAAATAATTATTATACCGTTCTATATTTATTTTATTACCTCGACCTCTTCCTTTACTGCACAACCCAGCTCTTTAATATGAGCGCAGTTTCTAAAGGCGCACTTGCCCCAAAAACGGCTTAAATTCAACAAAAAGATATTCAAGATCGGATAATCTATTCCGTCGAGGTTAAAGATGTAAAGCCGGGTATCCATGACATACGTATTTTCGTCTAAACCGATAAACTCTACATGGCGTGTGGTGTGTTTTCCGCGCGATATTTTTTTGCTTACCTCACCGGTTTGCATAAGCTCGGCACCCACAAGCATATTTATAATGCTCGACTTTCCTACTCCCGGACGGTCCAAAATGCGCTCACCTTAGATTTTAATGTTTCACGAAGAGGTGCATAACCACCCTCCTTTAAAGCCCTCATAAAAATAACTTTATAACCTATATTTTCATAAATCAGCTTTAAATTATCAATTTCTCGCCGCCCTCAAGATCAGATTTATTTATACATATAACGATTTCAAAATTCCTGTTTTCCAAAATAACCAAATACCTATCAAGTAAATTTTTGTCTATACGAGGTTCTTCAACAGCCATAACAATAATTATTTGATCGATATTTGAAACTCTCGGCCTTATGATTTCATTTTTTTTCTTCAATTTCAACAATGGTTGCAATTTTTTCATTTTCGTCAAAAACATTTATGGTACACATGTCGCCTATCACCGGTGTTATTTTTTTATTTCTAAATACTCCCACCGGCTTACAGGTAAAAATCTCACCGTCAACATTTACTTCGTACAATCCGCCAACGCCTTTAATAATTCTTCCATAAAGCATCCATCTGACTCCTTCGTCATTCCTCGTCAAAATTAACCGGCGAGCTTCCTTGCATCCACCATTTTCCATCATAATAAATTGAAAAAATAAATTCTACCTGCCCTGTTCCGGTTACTTCAATAGATAACGGAAAATCGGATGCGGGTATTGTATCATGAGCAACAATCTCCGATAATGTATCTGTCGAATACTTAACCACCTTGTATTCAACCATTTCCATCCCATCCGGAATATTTATTGGCATAAGCACCAATTGCCAAGTTTTTACCTCCGCTTCCGGAGTTGCAGGTTCCGGTTCAGGTTTAGGTTCCGGCGGAGGATCATTGCTCACAGTTAAGACCAACCACAGTAATATTTGCCGGCATCATCTTTCCCGCGTCAACATCCTGCGAAATTACCAAACCTTTTGCATACCTACTGCTTGGTCTTGGTAAAATCGAACCGATTTGTAAATTATTTTCAATTAATAAATTTTTCGCTTCCGATTCGGTCATCCCTACAACACTTGGAACTTCAACAAGCTCTATTTTAGGACCTATACTTGCATAAACCGTCACTATACTTCCCGGCTTTATCATCTCACCCGCATCCGGTTCTTGCTTGATGATAACGTCAATCGGTGTATTATCATCATTAATTTGTTCAATTTGTATATCAAACGGTAAATCTTTAATAATTTCTTCAAGTTCATCAACAGGCTTTAACGTTAAATTTGGAACCTCTACTTTATCTGTACCGTCGCTGACAACAACAAATATATATTCGTTTTCATTAATTATCGTACCTGACGGAGTTATTTGTTCAACAATTATCCCCGATTCAAACTCATCACTAAAAATTCTTCGGTCAACGGTTATCCCTATACCCATCGTTTTATACTTTTCTCTTGCAACGTCAAGATTTTCTCCTACAACATTAGGAACTTCTACCGTCACCGGCTTGTCTTTCTTAAAAAAAATGCGGAATACTATCGCACTTATTAATACTATTATCGCAAAAGAGGTTATTATAGCTGCCGCTATAATTTTCCGCTCTGCTGAACGATTTTCTTTATCATTATAATCTTCTTCATCTTCATCGTAATCGTCATAATCATCGTCTTCATAATTTTCGTTTCTATAATCATCATAATTGTTGTTTGTTGCGTAATCATTAACATCCTCGTTAAAAAAAATTGATCTTGCTTCCTGTCTTATTGCAACCATATCCGCATCCGTAAAACTTACGGTATGCGACGATACATCTTCTATTTCATCTGCGGCTCTTACAAAGTCACCCGTGGAATTTGTAAGTGCGCGCTTTAAATCGTTGCTCATCGCATCCATTGTCTGATATCGTTTTGCCGAGAGCTTTTCTGTTGATTTTTCTATAATCTTTACAAGACTTTCAGAAACAACCGGATTCAACTTCTTAATATCCGGCATTTCCTCATTTATATGCTTTAAAGCGATAGCTACCGGAGTATCGCCGTCAAATGGGATTTTACCTGTTGCCATTTCATACATTACAATGCCCAGAGAATAAATATCGCTTTTACAGTCGGTGTATCCTCCCCTTGCCTGCTCAGGTGAAAAATAATGAACGGAACCCATTGTCTTGGAGGTCGCGGTTTGTGTCGCGTCCGACGAAGCGCGGGCAATTCCAAAATCCGTTACCTTGACTGCACCATCCGATGTTATTAATATATTCTGCGGCTTTATATCCCTGTGCACGATTTTATTTTTATGCGCATGTTCCAATGCTGCACCTATTTGTATCGCAACTCCTAATGTTTCCTCATTTGTAAACGGCGCTTTTCTTTTAATAAGTTCCTTTAACGTAAAACCATCGATGTACTCCATTACAATATAATGAATTAAATTTTCGCTGCCGACATCGTAAATATTAACAAGGTTTTGATGCGATATACTTGCAGCCGCTCTTGCTTCCTTATGAAACCGCTTTATAAAATCTTCATCACTTGCGTATTCCTCACGCATCACCTTAAATGTGACCTGTCTGTTCAACTTCTTATCAAGAGCTTTATATACAATTGACATCCCGCCGGAGCCTAATTTATTTACTATTTCATAACGATCTGCTATTACTTGTCCTTCGTTAAGAAGCATTGAGCCACCTCCTTGACTAACACGGCTTTATCCGCCGCGTATTATAAAAGCTGCTCTTGTTTTGAGCGCTTTTCTCAAAACGCGTTCAATCGGTTATCAAATATAATCACTGTACAATTATCAATACCTCCGTTATCCATAGCCGTTTTTAACAGAAGCCTCACCGATTCAGCATTATCATCTCTATTTTGTGTACATATTTCAAGCATCTTATCGTCTGTTATCATATTTGTCAGCCCATCGCTGCACAAAAGTAATTTATCGTTTTCAACAAGGTCAAACACATTTCCATCCACTACAGCGTTCATATCCAGCCCAAGTACCCTTGTCAGCATATTTCTGCCGGGGTGGTTTTTCGCCTGCTCCGAAGTCATCTGCCCAACCTTTACCATCTCATTTACATATGTATGGTCTACAGTGAGCTGCCTTATTGTGTTTTCTCTGATTAAATATATTCTGCTGTCGCCTATATGAGCTATATAAAGCTTTCCGCCATCTGATACACACGCCGAAAATGTTGTTCCCATACCTTCGTAGCTTTCATTTGTATGTGAAAACTCAAGAACTTTATTATTTGAATATTTAACGGCAGACACTAAAAAATCAAGTATTTCGCCGTTTTCCAATTTATTATTCTGACAGTATTCTATAAAATATTCTATCGACTTACTGCTTGCAACTTCTCCTGATTTATGTCCGCCCATGCCATCTGCGACAATATATAGATTAGGCAGGTCAAAAAAACCTTCATCCTTCAGGATAAAAGCGTCCTCATTATTCCCCCGCACCAGTCCTGTTTCGCTTATTCCAAATGCGTTCATAAAATCACCTCAAAGTTTTTATACTCGTGAAATTAATTATCAGTTCGTTTACTCCTAAGCTGACCGCAAGCGCCGTTTATATCTGCACCTTTACTTTTACGGAGCGTAACATTTATACCGTTTTCACGTAATCCATTGATAAACTGCGAAATATTTGCGCTCCTTTTAAAACCATCTTTTCTTATTTGATTAACAGGTATTATATTAACATGCGCTTTTTTCTTTTTTAGTAAAGCTACCAGCTTTTGCGCATCCTTGTCAGAATCGTTTACACCGCTTAACAGCATGTACTCCCATGTTACCCTGCGGCCGGTAATGTTAAAATATAATTCCGCTGCTTCAAGCAGTTCGTTTATCGTATATTTTGACGCTTTAGGCATAAGCTGTTTTCTTAACTCATCATCAGCAGCGTGAAGCGATATCGCAAGGTTTACTTGCAATTTTTTTTCAGCCAGTTCTATAATTTCAGGCACAAGCCCGCATGTAGACAATGTAATATTACGCATACCTAAATTCTTGCCGCTTTTATCATTAATAATATCCATAAATGTAAGTACATTTTTATAATTATCGAGCGGTTCACCCGTTCCCATAATTACAACGTTTGATATCTCAATTCCTAAGTCTTTTTCAGACTCATAAATTTGAGACAACATTTCTCCTGCGGATAGATTCCTTTTAAGACCGCCTACGGCGGAAGCGCAAAATAAACAACCCATTGCGCAGCCTAACTGCGACGATATACAAATTGTATTTCCGTAATCATAACGCATAACAACGCTTTCAATATACCCGCCTGATACTTTGTAAAGAAATTTTACAGTTTCGTCTATTTTAGATTTATGCTTTTCAGCAATCATGATGCCTTGAATTAAAGCAGTTTCATTAAGTTTTAATATTAAGGTTTTAGGAATATCTGTCATTTGTTCAAATTCGGTAATATTCTTTTTATGCAGCCATGAAAAAATTTGCCGTGCTCTGTATTCCTTCTCTCCAAGCTGTAATAAAAAGTCCGAAAGTTCCTTAATACTTTAAGATAGTATATCTATTTTTTCTATATCTTTCATCTTCCCTACCTTGATGTAATCGAATAAGTTTACAAGGAATTTACTCGTAATCTTATCAAAAACGTACAAGATTTCAATTATAAATTCCTAATAAAATTATTTTTTTATCAATCTTGCCATATAAAATCCGTCAGAGCCAAATTCTTGAGGTAAAATCTCTTTTTCATCGTCTAAATAAAAACCTCCGGATGATAATAATGATTCTACTACATCCTTATTTTCTCTTTTCGAAAGCGTGCATGTACAGTATAAAAGAACGCCTCCGTTCTTAACATATAAGGCTGAATTTTTAAAGATTTCTTTTTGAATTCCTGCCAGTACATAAATATCTTCTTCTGTTCTTTTCAGCTTTATATCCGGTTTTTTCTCAAAACCCAAGTCCCGAACACGGCGCGTCCACAAGAACATTGTCAAACCCGTTAGCGTACTTTGGGTTAAAAACCTTCGCATCGCGGTTGACCAGAGTAATATTAAGCCCAAGCCGTGCGGCTTCTCTTTTCATAAGCTCTAATTTATGCGGATATATATCGCACGCAGTAATGCTTCCTTTATGTTTATACGCTAAATAAAATGATTTTCCTCCCGGTGCCGCGCAAACATCAAGTATGCTTTCGTTTTCCATAGGGTTTAACATATCCGCCGCCATCATCGCAGATAAATCCATTACGTGAAAATATCCATTTTTATATGATTCAAGCTGAGATAAATCCGAAGTGTTTGACACTTTAATTGCATTTTCAAAATTCGTTTCAAATACATCAACACCCTCAGCGCAAAGCTTTTTTTTAAGCTCCTCTGCGCTTATTTTTTTGCTGTTCACACAAATTGTGACAGGCGGGCGGTGACTCATTGCTTCGCATAAAGCGGCGCATGTTTCGTTTCCGTATTCAACGTTCCACATTTTAACAATCCACTCGGGTATCGAATATACTGTTGATAAATACTTGACCGAATTGGCGTTTTTATCCGGAAGAACCGCCCTCGGACTGCGACTTTCCTTAAAACAGCGTTTACAAACCCGCTTAAATTATGAAAACCTCTTTTTCGGCAAAGCTTGACAGCCTCGTTTATTGCTGCGTAATCGGGAGTTTTATCCATAAATAATATTTGGTATGCAGACATCCGGAGCAAAATACGTATAAATGGCTTGATTTTTTTCGCCGTTGAGTAATAATCGATAATATAGTCTAAATAAATGCAATTACGCAATACTCCGTTTACCAATTCCGTTATGAAATTTTTCTGTTTTGATTCAAGCGGATTCTTTTTCAAATAATTTTGAAGCGCAAGATTATTATAACTTTTATTTATAAAAATATCTTCCAATATATTAAGAGCTGCTTCTCTTTCATTAACACTCAAGTTAAAATATCAACTCCAAAAATTTTATTTTAAAATCATTGTAACATTATAATTACATTTAACAAAAATGTCCATATTTATTTCGCATATGACCGCGGTTACACAAGCATAGGCACATTTAAAGCTCTTATTTTATGCATAAAAATTAAAAATACGACGTGCTGCTAACATGTCCGTCCGCTTTACACATAAATTGATTTTATACTGCGCTCGTAGTATACTGCATAAATAAATCTCAAGAAGTATTAAAGTTATTTACATTTTTATCGTTATTGATAGATAATAATAGACATTTTTTATACGCTTAAATAAATTTGAAAGAAGGAATAAATGTATGAATAAAAAAAATGTAATCGTATTATACGGCGGCGTATCCACAGAGCACGAAATTTCTAAAATATCCGCGGCAACTATAATTTCCAACATACCGGAAGAAAAATACAATATCATACCGGTGTATATCACAAAAGAAGGACGCTGGCTTTTATACGACGGCAGTATAGACAACATAAAAAATATTCGTTGGGATAAGCTTGGCACTCAAGCACTTTTAAGCTCGGATCGCGAACGCGGCGGGCTTTTAAGGATTGTTGGGGAAAAGGTTAAAACAATACCTGTAGATGTGGTTTTCCCTGTGCTTCACGGCAAAAACGGCGAAGACGGGAGCATTCAAGGACTATTAGAGCTTTCCGGTATCCCGTATGTCGGCTGCGGTATATTAGCTTCAGCGGTTTCAATGGATAAATCGATTACAAAAATACTTGTAAAGCAGCTTTGTATAAATCAAGCGTCTCACCTTACTTTTACAGAAGATGAACCGCTTGAAAGAATATTAAAAACGGTTAGATATAAAATTGGATATCCATGTTTTGTAAAACCGTCTTCGTCCGGCTCATCGGTTGGCATATCCCGCGCAGAAAACAAAAACGAGCTTAAAGCGGCTGTTGAAACTGCGTTTGAATTTGATAAAAAAATTATAATAGAAAAAGAAATAAAAGGACGCGAATTGGAATGTGCGGTTTTAGGTACCGGCTCAAATGATACAAAAGCGTCACAGGTTGGAGAAATAATTGCGGACGCTGCTTTTTACGATTATGAAGCAAAGTATTTAAGCCCGAATTCAAAAACTATAATACCTGCGGATTTATCGGAAGAAGTTTCTGAAAAAATAAGAAATTACGCGCTTAAAATTTTTAAAGCCGTAGACGGCTTTGGGCTTGCGCGTGTGGACTTTTTTTGGGATGAAGAAAACGGTAATGTAATATTTAATGAAATTAATACTATGCCCGGTTTTACAAACATAAGTATGTATCCAAAACTTTGGGAACACGAAGGTCTTTTATTGCCGGAGCTTTTAGATATTTTAATTGAAATGTCTGAAAGCAGAGCGTCCTTTAGATAATCAAAAAACCAACCAAATCCTAAAATTATTAAATAGGATTTGATTGGTTTTTTTTATAGTACTTATGCTCGTTTATAGCAGACAAAAAAGCACGCAATGTTATTTTTAAGCGGATAATTAAAATTATAAATGATATTCATTATAAATTTCGCTTTTTGAAACTCCCCTATCCTTTGCGGCAAGCTTCATAGCTTCCTTTTTATCATATCCTTCGTTAATATAAAAATCAACATGCTCAGAAACCGGTGTATTTGCCCATTTATTAATGCTGTCTTTATTATCCTGAGTTGAATCCGATTCAATTACAATAACAAATTCTCCTTTTGGTGCGGTTTTTTCGTAAAACACTACGGCTTCGGATAAAGTTGTATCTATAACTTCCTCGTGTATTTTAGTTATTTCTCTTACAATCGCAACTCTCCTGCCGCTCCCTAACTCCCCTTCCAGAATTGTTAGTGTTGATAATAAATGATGCGGAGCTTCGTATAATATAACCGTACCCGGGCAGTTTTTCATCTTTTCAATGACTTTCATTTTTTTACGCTTATCCTGAGGCAAAAAACCCAAAAATGTAAAACACGACGCATCTATTCCGGATAAAACAATCGCCGCTAAAAACGCCGATGCACCGGGGATAACGGTAACTTCTATATTATTTAACTTGCATAAAGCAACTAAATCCCCGCCCGGGTCTGAAATCAACGGCAACCCTGCGTCTGTTACAAGAGCTATGTTTTTACCCTGTATAAGCTTTTCTAAAAGCTTCGGTCGTTTAATATCCTTATTATGCTCATGGTAACTTGTCAGCTCATTTTTTATTTCATAATGATTAAGCAGTTTTAAGGTATGCCTTGTATCCTCCGCGGCGATTATATCCGCTTCCCTTAACACCTTAAGCGCGCGCAGGCTGATATCTTCAAGATTTCCGATTGGCGTTGCGCAAATATATAATGTGCCGCTCATAATTGTAAACCATCGTTGCAATTTTTAATATTTTTTAAATATTCATCGTTAATCTCAATCAATTTAGTTATATATTCTTCTGACGGTCCTCCCGGAACAGTCCGTGCGTTTACACAAGCCTTAAGGCTTATCGCTTCATATACGCTTTCGTTAAAAACCGGGGAAATTTCTCGGTACTCCTCAAGCGTCAGCTCCTCCAAAGATTTATTCTTATTAATACAGGTTATAACAAGCTTTCCGATTATCTCATGTGCGTCGCGGAACGCAACTCCGTTTTTTACAAGCCAATCCGCCGCATCGGTAGCGTTTGTAAATCCGCCGCCTGCAGCTTTGTACATATTTTCTTTAATAAACTTCGCGGTTAAAAGCATATTTGTAAACACAGGCAGAACCATTTTAACGGTGTCAATCGCATCAAACACGCTTTCCTTGTCCTCCTGCATATCTTTGTTATACGAAAGCGGCAAGCCCTTCATAACAGTTAAAAGTGCAAAAAGACTTCCGTATACCCTGCCCGTCTTTCCTCTTATAAGCTCCGCCATGTCCGGGTTTTTCTTTTGCGGCATAATGCTAGAGCCTGTGGAATACGCGTCGGAAAGCTCTATAAATTTAAACTCATGTGACGCCCATAAAATAATTTCCTCACAAAACCTGCTTAAATGCATCATGTGTATTGATAATGCGCTTAATAAATCTAATAAAAAATCCCTGTCGGAAACTCCGTCCATACTGTTTAAGGTTATATTTTTAAAACCTAAAACAGAAGCTGTAAAATCTCTGTCAAGCGGATATGTTGTTGCGGCAAGCGCTCCCGAACCTAACGGCATAACGTCTGTTCTTTTGTAAGTATCGCAAAGCCTGTCAATATCCCGCTTAAACATTTCCACATAAGCTAAAAGATGATGCGAAAGGCTTACTGGCTGCGCTCTTTGCAAATGTGTATATCCCGGCATAATCGTATTTTTATGTTCCTTTGATATATTATTAAGCGTACTTATTAAATTTAAAATTTCCATTTTTATTTTTATAATTTCTTCTTTTACATACATCCTAATATCAAGCGCAACCTGGTCGTTCCTGCTTCTTCCGGTGTGAAGCCTCTTTCCCGCTTCACCTATGCGTTCCGTAAGGATTGTTTCAATATTCATGTGAATATCTTCCGCCTGCTCGTCAAAAACCACTGTACCGTTTTCAACCTCGTTTAATATCTCTTTAAGCGCAGCGGTAATTTGTTCAGCGTCTTCCTTGCTTATAATACCTTGTTTGGCAAGCATCATCGCATGTGCAATACTGCCTTCTATATCTTGCTTGTACATTCTTTTGTCAAACGATATCGACGAATGAAAATGATCTGTGAATGAGTCTGTAGATTCCGAAAAACGTCCGCCCCAAAGCTTCAAATTAATCACATTCCTTTGTACGCGGCTTAAACCGCATTGTTATTTTTAATATGATAGTTTTACTATCTTCTTGATTTATACAGTATATCCGATATCGCATATTTTTGTAAATATACTGCATGAGGGATAAAAAGAATCCCTCATGCAGTATCAACGTCGTTCGGGATGAAAATGAAAGAAAATCATTTTCATCCCTCACTTAGTATATTGTATAACGGATATTAATTTTGTTTAGTTGTTTTTATGTATTGCATTCCATTTATAATTTTTAATTCGCAATCTTCAAAATCTCTTCTTGCATTTATTTGTCTACCTTTGGTTGATTTAATCAACGAAAATCAACTATAACTCCCTTGTTATTAAACACAATAGATTTATAATCATATATGGGTGGTGTTTCCATGAACGATATAAAAATATCAAATATTCTTGTCCAAAAACGGCGTGCAAAAGGGATTACACAAGAAGAATTGGCATCCTGTATAGGCGTATCTAAAGCTGCCGTTTCCAAATGGGAGAACGAGCAGAGTTATCCGGATATTACACTATTACCGCGGCTTGCGGCATTATTCAATATCAGCGTAGACGAACTTCTGGGTTATTCACCGCAGCTTACCTGTAATGATATATGGAATATTTGTAAGCAATTATCAACTGATTTTACAATTAAACCATTTAATGATGTAATGGCGGAATGCAGAACGATTGTGAAAGATTATTATTCATGCTTTCCGTTGCTTTATCAAATAGCTGTATTATTTGTCAATCACTATATTTTTATTGCAGACGAAAAAAAACAGAATGAATTAATGTTGGAAGCAATAGGTTTATGCCGGCGCATCGTTTCGGAAAGCGGCGATGCTTTTTTAACTAAAGATGCATTATATGTGCAATGTCTTTGTGCGCTCATGCTTGAAAATCCAGACGAAGTATTCGAAATACTTGGTAAATCATTAAGCACACAGGGAATAACTGAAGACAACTTAATATCACATGCATTTCAACTTGCAGGGAATAGTGTAAAAGCAAAGGAAATCGCACAATGCGGAATGTACTCACATTTAATGTCATTGGCTGATGCTATGTTAACGTATGCCGCGTTATCAGAAGATGTGTTCGATACGGCGGAATTCGTGTTTCAAAGGTTAATGGAGTTAATCCGCTTGTTTAATATTGAAAAACTCAATGCAAATACAACAGCAAAAGCGTATTTAACCGGTATAAACATTTATTGTAAACACGGATATTTAAATAAGGCGTTAGATTTACTTGAAAAATATGTAATATTATGTGTCAATCTTTTTTTCCGTTTAAATTGAAGGGAGATTCATTTTTTACAGACATTGATGAATGGTTGGACAGCGATGAACTTGGTTCTTTGTTACAATATGATATAAAAATGATTAAACATAATATGTTGCAAAGCTTAAGTGCACAACCTTATATTGCAGCACTTTATAATGAACCCCGATATAAAAGTGTTATCCAAAAATTAAACGATTATATAAACGCCGAATAAACGGAGGTCTAAATATGAAAAAGAAAGAAAATAATTCATATAACTTAAATTGGATATGGAAAAAAACTAAAGGAGCAAGACCGCATCTCGCATTATATACCTTTCTTATTCTTTGCAATACCGTTGCAACAATTTCAATGGCATATTTTCTTAAGCTATTTGTAGATATTGCGACAGGTGATTCGCAAGCATCATTATTTATAACCGGCGGGATTTCTGTCGCGGTCATCGCAATTGGCGGTATCATCATCATGTTAGCTTCGATTATTTCAAAATACATTTACGGCAGAACAGAGCGCGAATTGAGAACTGAACTGCTGAGTGTAATTTTTTCCAGACGTATGATAGACATTTCAAAAGAGCACACCGGTGACCTTTTAACCAAGCTGACGGTCGACATACAAGCTGTCAGCAATTGTTTTCCGCTTATAATAGAAAAAATGGTGGGTGGAATCGCTTCCGCATTGGTCGCTACCGCTGCTATGTTTTTTTAATTGGAAAATGGCCTTGATTATGCTTGTATTAACACCGCTTTTGATGATTGTTATGGGAATCGTAACACCGTTTATTCAAAAGGCAAGCGCTTCTGACAAGGAAAACGACGAAACAAACCGGAGCACTATGCAGGAATATTTAAATAGAATTATTTTAATTAAATCATATTTTATGCACGAAAAAACGATTTTAAAAGTTAGAGATACATACATTAAAAAGCTAAAGAGCGGAATGATGCTAGGTTTATGGGAAGGACTTGCCGCTTTTTCAGGTATGCTTATGTCTATGTCCATGTTTATGGTTGCTCTCGGCGTTGGCGCATATTTCGTTTTAATCGGTGACACTACTGTTGGAAGTCTTATTGCAATTGTTCAACTTTTAAATTATATTGTAAATCCAATTTCGCAATTTGCGGAAACGATATCACAGGTTAGCGGAGCTGTCGCTTCTTCCGGCAGAATCGGTTCGGTTTACGAGTTGCCTGCGGACAAAGAACTCACGGCTGTACAATCAGTTGATGCTATAGAGCTTGTCGTGGAAAACATAAATTTTTCATATGACGATAATAAAAATATATTTAAAAATGTAAACGTATCCTTTGAAAAAGGGTTAGTTACAGGAATCGTCGGAAAAAGCGGGTGCGGTAAAAGCACTTTGTTAAAACTATTGATTGGACTATACACGCCGTGCAAGGGAACCGTGATGCTTAAGACGGCTTCCGGCATACAAGAAAAAATCATGCCGCAGGCCGCCTATGTTCCTCCTGTTGATTATTTATTTTCCGGAACGATAGTAGAAAATATCATCATGTCAGATAATGAGCCGAATTTAAATGAAATGGAAGAAGCAGCATCCAACGCTAATATACTGGATTTTATTAAATCCTTAAAAAATGGTTTTGATACACAATTAGGCGAAAGCGGCAGTACAGTATCAAGCGGTCAAGCACAAAGGTTAGCTATTGCGCGTGCGATATACAAACAATCCCCAATTGTTGTTTTTGATGAACCAACTGCAAACCTTGATGCGGAATCAATTGAGCAGTTTAAAACAACAGTAAAAAAACTTGCTAAAAATAAAATTTGTATTATTGTAACCCATGACATTTCTATGGTTTCTGCCTGCGATAAAGTATATTTGCTTGAGGAAGGACAAATTAGAGAAAGGCAAAGGAATGAAGAATTGGATTTTTCTGATTGATACAGTGCGGCTTATAACTATTAATTTGAAAAACGCCACGTCCGCTATCGCGTCGTGGCGTTTTATAATGGTAATTATTTAATTATCACTTCTTAAATGCTCCGCGCATATCACGCTTCCATTTTGCTCTCCGCTGCGCTTGTTTAATCGCTGATATAAAATCTCCGCCAAAAAATAAAAATATATTTAATAAAGAAACTATAAGCGCAATCTTGCCTGGCCATCCGTTTACAATAAACATAAACAGGAAAAAAGCCGCGTCAATGTACGCCAGATATTTTATTTTAATTGGTAATATAAAAAACAGTAAAATCTGATGGTTAGGATATAGTATTGCAAAGGCGAAAAATAACGACATATTTAAATAATAATTTGTTGCGAATCCGGTAATTAACCCGGCAATTATTGTACCAATAACGCCGCATAAGTAAAAAACATTAAATTTAAACGTACCCCATTCATTTTCAAGCGACGAACCCATTAGCCAATAAAAATACAACGAAAATATTATAAATATATAACTGGAATCAGGCGGAATGAAAATAAATGAAATAATTCTCCAAACCTGACCGCTCATAATAGCGGGTTTATCAAACGCAAGCATATATGACATACCAACGGGAGATATCATATCCAGTAAAAAAACCAATCCCATGCCAAAGATGATAATTGTCATCAAATTACGTATTGAGTATCTGCCGAATTTATAATCCATTCTTTGAAGCCAGTCTTTTCCGAATATCATATTAACCCACCTTTTTATATCCTTTTAATAAATGCGGTTTTATCGTTCATATTAAAGCCGCAGCGTTCATAAAAACGGAGTGTGCTCTCTTTTTTTGAACCTGTCATTAGCATAATTTTATAACATCCGTTTTCTTTTGCGATTTCTCCCGCTTTATCCATTAAAGCGTTTGCGTATCCTTTATTTCTAAATTCCTCATTTGTAACAACGTTCTCAATTACAGAATACGGCCTCAGATTATGCGTTAAATTCCTAACTACCACTAAAGTTACCGAAGATACTACTTTACCGTTAACTTCCCCAACAAGCAAATGATAATCCGGATTCGCAATTAAGGTTTCCAGCAAAGCAGCCCACTTTGAAATATCTTGTGGTTCTTTCGGCGGGTATTGCGTCAAATGCTTCATGTATAATTCATATAAATCGTTAACATCACTTAAAATTGCTTCTCTGATAATCAACAAATATACCTCTCCCTTCTTTTATAAATAATTATATCACCTAAAAAACTGAAAGTCTATCTGCCGATTATTATTTTACAATCCAAAATGACTTTATCATAAAGGAAGGATTTGTGACCGGGAAAATATTTTTTTCATATTTTGTCAGCAGACATAGGTTCGGTATATATAAGATTGTCTAAAATAAATTGCAACTCATCATCTGTTTCGTATTCATACCAAGCATTACAAGTACCCTTCATAGCTGTCGATAACGCTCCAGCTTTTTTAGACTTTAAAACATAAATGGGTATATTCTTTGCTTTCGCATATCCCGCTTCAATCCCTATACCAACGCCATCTTCTGAAAATTCAATTAACAAAGCGTCACTATTATCTATTATTTCAAAGACACGTTTCATCAATTCATTTTCCGAAAGAGATACTTGCCCCCAATTTTCTAAATCACGGTGAGCGCATATCACTTGATGATTCTTTTCTATAATATTACATATGTGTTCAATAAATTTTTTATTGGAAAGGTCTGCATGATATTTTATAACAAAGTAAATTTTCATATTACTCCTCCACGAATTATCATAAGTAGTAAATTATATAAACTATTTACACAAAATGTTTTTTATTCCTTTTAAAACACATAATCTTTTGCTGCGTCATTAGTTTAATTATATAGCTTTATATAGTTAATATCAAGGATTATACATTACTTTCAGTATTTGTTTATTAGCTTTTTTAGTTACATAGTGTCAACATCCAGTCAATATACAATAAAAAATGACAAGCCTATTTTTAAACATCATTGTTCACAATGCATGGCATGTATTGTGTATTGTCCTACTAATGCAATAAATTATAAAAATAAAACTCAAAAAAAACAAAATATAATCATCCGGATATAAAAGCCAACGACTTTATTGCTGATAAGATTAATTTTGATGAGTTGTAAAATACTGCATTTTCCGCATATAAAAAAAGGAACTGTTACAATTTTGAACAGTTCCTAACAAATATTATCTCTATTTTAATTTACATTTTACAACGCACTTATTCCAAAGCTTTTAACTTACGCTTTTCCCGCAGAACCAAAAAGCTCAAATTTTTCCTTGCAAGTTGCTTTAATCGCAGCTACGCCCGGAGCTAAAAGCTTACGAGGGTCAAAACCCTTGCCTACTTTGTCTTTGCCTTCTTCAATATATTTTCTTGTTGCGGCGGCAAATGTAAGCTGGCATTCTGTATTAACGTTAATTTTTGAAACACCAAGGCTAATCGCTTTTTTAATCATTTCCTCGGAAATACCTGTTCCACCGTGAAGAACAAGAGGGATTTCATCTGTTGCTTTGTGGATTTTATCAAGTGCGTCAAAATCCAGTCCCTTCCAGTTTGGAGGATAAACGCCGTGAATGTTGCCGATACCTGCCGCTAAAAAGTCAATACCAAGCGAAGCGATTTTTTTGCATTCATCCGCGTCCGCAATTTCACCCATACCGACAACGCCGTCTTCTTCGCCGCCGATTGACCCAACTTCCGCTTCAATAGACATTGAATTAGAATGTGCTAAATTTACAAGTTCTGTAGTTTTTTCAATATTTTCTTCTATTCCAAAATGGCTGCCGTCGAACATAATGCTTGTAAAGCCAGCCTCAACGCATTTTTTACAAGCTTCGTATGTACCATGGTCAAGATGCAGAGCAACAGGCACCGTAACACCCATAGCCGCGTCCATTTCTCTAACCATAGCGGCAACTGTTTTAAAGCCTACCATATACTTGCCCGCACCTTCGGACACGCCTAAAATAACCGGGCTTTTAAGTTCCTGCGCTGTTTCCAGAACAGCCTTTACCCATTCCAGATTGTTAATATTAATTTGTGCTACGGCATAATGTCCGTCTCTCGCCTTTTGCAGCATTTCGGTTGCGTTTACTAACATAATTCTGCCTCCTTAAATTTAGAAAATTTCAAAAGCTTACTGTAAAATTATATGCTATTATTATTTATTTGACAAGTATTAGAAATCAGCTTAACTCGACATTTCAATCAAAAAAAAATACGGCTTGCCGCCGAAGATAATCTTCGTGATGGCAAGCCGTATAATTTTATTTTATTCATCTCTTTCAAACTGGTCTTTTTCGACTCCGCACATAGGGCACACCCAAGATTCGGGAAGTTCGTCAAAAACCGTACCGGACTCGATTTCGGCGGATTCGTCTCCAATCTCAGGATCGTAAATGTAACCGCAAA
The DNA here is from genome assembly GCA_023690525.1 of Holotrichia oblita. Classification (NCBI taxonomy): domain Eukaryota; kingdom Metazoa; phylum Arthropoda; class Insecta; order Coleoptera; family Scarabaeidae; genus Holotrichia; species Holotrichia oblita. The sequence continues at coordinate 8,151 of JALQSN010000142.1, read as the reverse complement.
CCGCGCATATATATTTATACATACAACCCTCCCTTTCCGAAAAACCGGCTTTTTTTTACAAATTATAATCAAAGCTTTTTATACTGTCAATATATTATATTGCAAGCACCTTCACCATGTCATACATAGCTGAGTTGTATTCCTTTTTTTCGTTAAGCCCTTCTTCTATATCAACATGAGTATGCTTACCGTCTTTATAAACAATAATCCGGTTCTTTGCTCCCTGTATAAGAATATCAATAGCCATATATCCCATTATGGACGCATGCATTCTGTCTGTTGCTGTTGGAGAACCGCCGCGTTGCAAATAACCCAAAATTGTTGCGCGGGTTGTAATACCCGTAACCTTTTCAATTTCCTTAGCCATCAAATCGCTTCCGCCTATTCCTTCTGCTACGATTATCAAATTATGCGTTTTTCCTTTTGACCTGTTTTGAATAATTTGGTTTATAACCGCATTTAAATCTCTTGATTTATCCTCAGGGATAAGCACTTCCTCCGCACCGCCCGTAACGCTGCACCATAAAGCAATATGCCCCGCGTTTCTGCCCATAACCTCCACAATAGAACACCTTTCATGCGAGCTTGAGGTATCCCTAATTTTGTTAATCGCTTCCATACCGGTATTAATGGCGGTGTCAAATCCAATTGTATAATCACTGCAATCAAGGTCTAAATCAATTGTCCCCGGTATACCAATTACATTTACGCCGCGCTTAACAAGCTCCAAACCACCGTGCAAAGAGCCGTCTCCTCCAATTACAATCAATGCGTCAAGCCCTAGCACCTTACATAAAGTTGCTGCTTTATCCTGTCCTTCAGGCGTAACCATTTCTGGGCAGCGTGCAGTTAAAAGAATTGTTCCGCCTCTATGGATGGTATCCGATACTGAACGCGGCGTTAAATCTTCTATATCTCCGCTTATAAGCCCAGAAAAACCTTTTCTAACCCCAACAACTTTAATTCCGTTATAAATCGCGGTACGCACAACAGCACGTATTGCGGCATTCATACCGGGAGCGTCTCCTCCGCTTGTTAAAACAGCAATTTTTTTAATTTTTGTCATATAAATTTGCCTCTCCTTCAATTTTAAATTAATTTTTAAATAAACCCCATATACTTATAAAAAATAAATTGTATTTTAAAAAGCCTGTATATTTTAAGCATGTTTAAAAATTCAAAATAACAGTTTTTCATCCTTAATCTTTCGTTGTCCGAAATTTCATTATTACTATAAGAGGCTTTTGAAAAAATATAAGCCAAATCAGACATAAAAATTTTTTCGTTTTCAAACGCAAACCGTTTACCCACTCTTTTTGCGTAAGCAAATACTGTTTCGTTTTTTGTAATAGGATACGTATACACCTTCGCTACTTTAAGAATATGCGCGAAATACGCTATCACCGCGTCTCTGTTATTTGTTTTTCTATTCTTTTAAATTTTATTCTCCTATGTAAAACCATAACTGTAAAAATAAAAAACAATATAATAAAAAAGAGTAATACACCAAATATAATTGTTACAATTAAACCCGGTGGTACATTTAAATCATCGGTTTCTTCTACGGGGTTATTAACCGGCGTATTGGGTTGTAGTTGAGCAAAACCCATTTCCATCATATATTGGTAATAAGAATCACTTTCATACATTGATTGCGAAAAAATACCGCTCGGCACTGACTGCGGTGCTGTATAAAAACTATACGCAAAAGGAGCTGTAGGCTCAAAAGCAACCCAACCAACACCTCTTATATAAGCTTCCGTCCATGCGTGCGCTTGATAACTGGTAATCTCATACATGCCGTTTTCGTTTTTTTCCGGCGGCATAATATATCCCTCAACATACCTCGTCGGGATACCGGCGCACCTTCCCATAACCGCAAGCGCGGAAGCGTAATATGTGCAGTACCCTTCTTTTCCAGTAAATAAAAAATAATCGACAAAATCTATTCCTTCCGGCACATCTTCCGGTTCTAGCGTATAACTGAATTCATGCAGATATTCTTCAAGAGCTTTCATTTTAGAATAATCCGTAGCTATGCCTACATCGGAACGCATTGTTATAATATCTAAAAATGAAAAATCAATGGAATCTCCGGAATATGCCGATAAAATATTTTCCACATCCTCATCGGATATTTGTATCGTAAAATTTGTTTTCTTATCCGCTTTGCTTATTATTTCATCGGTTAATTCATGTATTCTTAAAGGCAAGTTTTCCGGTAATTCCAGATATGCGGAAAATTCATCCCCCCATGTGTTGTTTTCATAAACTGATGAATTTTCTGCTAAGCCGCTTAAATATCTATTACTTACATATTCCATTGTATAACCGGAATTTTTACTTATCAGCTTCGTAAGCGATAAATCTCCCGCTGCATTCTTGTATAGATTAACCTTTGAATCAAAGATTATACTTTTTAAATTAGGCGGCGTAAATATGGTTTGCGTTCTGCTGCTTCCAACATTTATACGAACCTGTTTTGTATTATTTATATTAAAAATATTGTGTGTATCATTTTCCGATTTAAAATCATAATTAAAATCTTCATAATCTTTAACCGCAAACGTTTCGGCTTTTGTATTAGTCCATGACCACCCTGTGTAATAATCCTTTATAGAACCGCTTAAATAAACACGCTCGCTGGAATCCACTTCCATAACAAATGAACCTGTTGCCAAAACCCTGCCGCCCAACCTGCCGTCTCTTTCGGAAAAACCTGCCGTTTGAAAAGAAAAATACTTAGGGTTAAAAGCTGTGTAAAAAAAGTCGTTAACCGCATCAACCGCTTGACTTGGAGCAAATACGGAGATATCAGATTCCGCCTTAACCCCCGGCGCAGGTAATATACGCGCAATTAAAATAATACATGCGCATATTGGAATAAGCGCTAAGGAAAATTCCGGATTACGTTTATTTTTTAAAATCTTCGCGGACATATTCAGCTTCTTTGCTAAAAAAACCAAAAGGCAAAACGATAATATTATTGATGTATTGTCAGTCCTGTAATAATTCATAACCAATGGAATTAAAATTATGCATCCGCCGAAAAGCGTTAAAATATAAAAATTAAATTTCACCTTAATACTTAAAGCGGCAACAAACGAAACGCCAAATACCGACAATACCACCAATGCCATATCATATTTTTCAGAATGCGGCAAGTACCCTCTTATAAACCAATACAACTCGTTTATAAATTCTTTTTGCTCAATAAACCATTTTGAATTAAAACCATCAATCGCAAGTGATAAATAAATAAAAACGGCAACAAATAAAATCATAGCCGTAAAAAATATACTGGTATATTTATTAAAGAAGTACACATAAAAAATGAAAATAAATAAAATACTCAATGAAATGAAGGTTTGATTAGGTAAAACTACCACTGTTGATGTGATTATGGATTTTGAAAGTGCATATGTATAGACAGTACCCATAATAAGATAAAATAAATGATCCATTATTTTGGATTTTAACGCCATAATATCGCCTCACGTTTACGGATACAGCATGTTTACCGTAACCCCTGTTTCGTTTAATACAGAAAGGTAATTTTGTTTTGCAATATCCGGTTTTAATTCTTCCGCGCACATATAATACACAATTACATTATGTCCCAAGGTTGATAAATTGTTTAATGAATCGAATAATTTAACATCAATATCTAAAATAAAAACTACTAAATTATAAAAATCATCGCCTTTTAACGAATCGGTCAGAGTTTCTGCAATAAAGCTTTCATTATTAAAACTTATTTCGGCAAATTTACGAAATATCCCTTCAAACTCAGCTAAACCGTTTATATCCGCCGTATCTGCTTTATCCTATCTGTAATTTAAAGAAACAGGCAGTCTGCTCATAACGCAATAATTTACAGCTGATAATGCGTATGAAACCATTTTATCCTCAAACCAGAGCTTTTTACTGCCGTTAAGCGGAATATTTTTTGTATCTAAAAAAATATATGTTTTATTTAATACAGACGAAAGATAATTTTTAACAACAAACTCATTTCTTTTTGCTGTAAGCTTCCAATGAATTTTTTTATAGTCATCAGACGGTTCGTACTTTCTAACATCGGATACATCCGCTTGGTTATCGCTAAGCATATCAAATGATGATACAGACCTGCTTAACAATTCGCTTCTTAAATTTAATTTAAAATTTTCAATCTTTTCGGGGAAAACGGTAATTTGTATCGGTTCTTTTTTTGCAAAGCCAAACTTAAACATTCCAAAAAAATCCGTTACATAAAATTTTTCAATCCCAATATTGTATTTACCTCGATACGGAAAACTGATTAGATAATCGTCAACCACATTCTCCCTGCCCATAACACTTACCGGTTCAGGCTTCGTTTTTTCATACTGTATATAATCCCCGTGATAAAACGCAAAAGTTATTTTAGGGTACGGTAAAAATCCTTTGTTTGATATATGTGCGCCATAATTTAAACTTTCATTTTTAAAAACATCCGTTTTTTCAACAGTCTCTTTTATTTTAATAAAATACCCGGATGTAATAAGCGTTATAACAGAAAACGCAAGGAGCATTATAAGCGAATAAAAAATTACATAGCTGAAACGATCGCCGAAAGCAATCATTATATACAGCGTTATTAAAAAAAATAGGATGTATAAGAATCTGGCTCTCTTCATAAATCCTCCGTTTTAACTGTGACATTTACACAACGGGTACTGTTGTTTTTTCAACCGCTCGGCTAATAATATCGCTCTGCGTTATTTTTTTAAGTTTTCCTTCTTGCTTTAAAACAATCCTGTGCGCTAAAACGTGCTCGCTTAACTTTATGATATCATCCGGGGCAACATAATCGCGCCCGTTATACAAAGCCCACGCCTGCGCCGCCTTATGCAGATTAATCGTTGCTCTTGGGCTTGCGCCGAGTGCCGCAAATTCGTCTTCGCGCGTGTTTCTTATAATATTTACAATGTATTCTATTATCCTAAAATCCACATACACCTGTTCCGCTGCTGCTTGAATCTGTTAAATGTCATTTCCCGATGCAACCGCTTTTAATTTTTGAAGCGGGTTTTCTGCTTTAAACCGCGAAACCATTTTCATTTCCTCTGCCTTATCCGGATACCCAAGCGACAACCGCATAAAAAATCTGTCCATCTGCGCTTCAGGCAAAGGATAAGTGCCAAGGTATTCAATTGGGTTTTGAGTTGCGAGAACAATAAACGGCTCATCTATCTTGTATGTTTTACCGTCTACTGTTACTTGTTTTTCTTCCATTGCTTCAAGCAAGCTGGACTGCGTTTTCGGCGACGTCCTGTTTATTTCATCCGCAAGTATAACTTGTGAAAGTATTACGCCTTTTTTATATTCAAATTCTCCGGTTTTTGGATTATATGCGGAAAAACCCGTTATATCCGAAGGCATAATATCCGGCGTAAACTGTATCCTTCTAAACGAGCAGTCAAGAGATTTAGCCAGCGCCGAAGCAAGGCTAGTTTTACCTACTCCTTAAGCACGTCCTCAATTAAGACATGACCTTTGCAAATAAACGAAGTCATGACAAGCTCAATGGCGTATTTTTTCCCTACTATGACTTTTTCTATATTCGCAATAATTTTTTTTAAAACACTAACGCTGTCCATAATTTTCTCCTTAGATTTAATTCTTGAGTATATTATACAAAATCTTCAGTGTTTTTTAAAGATAAAAAAATATAGCAGTTTATACTCGCGAATAAAAAGGAATGCCAACACATACACCCATACCTAGCCAACCGTTACGCATGTGTTGGCAAATGATTAATTTCATAGTATAGTATATAAAAGTGTTTGTATTTTAAGCCTTTGCTTGCACAGCGTAATAATTTACGCTATATTAATTAAAGATTCACTTAATATGAAAAGTTGGAGGACAAAATGAAAAATTTTTTAATTTACGCGATGAATTATGATGAATCACACATTATGGAAAATATAAATAATATCTTTCATGGCAGAAATTTTTTAATTACAGAAAATAAAAAAAATTTTATTATTGTCAATTTTAAAAAATTATTCGGCTCCGAAAGCTTTTCGATTAAAATAACAGATAACAGCGACCCGGCATTTTTGTCTATGAAAGAAACAGCAATGCGGCATTTTTCCGGTAAACAACATCCAGACTTTCAAGCCGTTTCCTTCACGCTTTCATATATTGAAAAAACCGAAGCTTTTATAGAAATAAAATGCGAAAAAGATTATTCGGGACTTCTTGACGAATTATTTATTAAATTAACCTCATCCTTTAACGGAGCGGCTCTTTTAGATAATGACATCCTTATTGATTTTAACGGCGAAGTAATTTTATTTGCGGATGGAACACCCGGGGATTCAGTACTTATTGCGCCTGAACCGGAAAGCAAAGCAAAAATTTATAGCATTAAAATAGGTTTGCCTAAAATAAGCCTGCCGGAAAGCTTTACATTGCCGAGCAAGGACGAAATAATCGGAAGAGCCTGCGCTCATTTAGTCATATCCGGTTACGCATCTGATGTTACAATGGCTGAGCCGATTCATGAAAGCCGTGAATTTTACAGTGAGCTTATAAAAAAATATGAGATAGAAGAATACTTAACCGAGGAAGAATCTTCCTTGCTATACAGGGATAATTTAAGCATAACCGAATGTTTTTCACAAATCGGTAATTTCGATAAAGCCGCCGTGCTTATGTGGTTTCTTTCATTAATAGATGAGCAAATACTTTTGCCATACGAAAAAAGCGTAAAATACCACGTAATGATGCAGACGTTTGCATCGTTTGAGGATTTTGACGCTTTGTTTGATAATTCCAACAAAAAAAGTTCCGGCGAGCTTTTAAATCTCGCTGATAAGCTGCACGCCGCACACTCTCTTTTTACAGACGAATAGAGTTTAAAAACAATTGAAAATAAGTATGCCGCAATACAATGGTTGTGCGGTGAAGGGAGATAATATTATGCCATTAGACGGAATAGTAATCGCAAATATAGTTAACGAATTAAAGAGCAAGCTTTTAGGGGGAAAGATAGATAAGATTTATCAGCCCGAACGGGATGAGTTAAGTTTAACTGTTAGAAACCACGGCGAAAATCACAAGCTTTTTTTAACTGCTTCGGCTTCGCATCCCCGGATAAATATAACCGGACAAACTAAACCTAATCCCGATACCGCGCCGCAGTTTTGTATGCTGCTGCGTAAATTTTTAGTAAGCGGGCGTATCACAGACATCACCCAGCCTGAATTTGAGCGTATTGTAGTAATTGACGTTGAGTCTCCAAACGAAATGGGTGATGTTACGGTAAAAAATTTGATTATTGAAATTATGGGCAAACACAGCAATATAATACTCGTTAAAGACGGCGTTATTTTAGATTCTATAAAACGCGTTCCTCACGAAAAAAGCTCCGTCAGGGAAGTTCTTCCGGGGCTTCGTTATGTTTTTCCTCCAAATAAGGGCAAAAAAATTCCAATAAAAATAAATGAAGAAGAATTTTTTGAAACGCTTAAGGTCAACGATTTGCCAATAGAAACGTGTATATATACATCGTACAACGGTATAAGCCCCGCCGCTGCGTCGGAAATTGTGTCAAGAGCCGGTGTTTTATCCCAAACCCCGCCGAGCGAATTATCCGTTTCTGCTAAAACAAAGCTTTACACAGAATTTTTAAAAATAATTGCTGATGTGGTAACAGAAAGATTTACACCGGAAATTTATTTTGACGAAAAAGGACGAGCCGCAGACTTTTCCTCTATCCATTTTTCGTACGGCAACTATGAAGTTAAGCAATATGAATCCATAAGTAATTTATTGGACGATTATTATTTGGCAAAAGATACAAGCCGGTTAAAAGCTCAAAAAAGCGCCGATTTAAAAAAGTTCATATCACAAAATCTTGAGCGTTGTGTAAAAAAGCGGGAAATCCAACATCAAACGATGAAAGAAATAAAAGACCGCGACAAACTTAAATTGTACGGCGAACTGATTACAGCAAATATTTACGCGTTAAAAACCGGAATGACCACAGCAAAGCTTGTGAATTTTTACGATGAGAACAACCCGGAAATTGAAATTGAGCTAGACGCGTCCTTAACTCCTAACGAGAATGCTCAAAGATATTTTAAAAAATATAATAAGGAAAAAAGGACATACGCC
>JALQSN010000141.1:0-108239 GCA_023690525.1 Holotrichia oblita | reverse complement strand
AATTCCATTATTAACCTCCGTATTATAGAATATTATAATTTTATAATGTTTACTTGTACAATTAATCTTTTGCCAACCCATGCATGTAAATTTGCTAGGTTTGTGTAATTTTTTTCGTGGGTATTATAGAATTATATCATTTGGTTATGTATCGATGTCAATGACAAAACCGAATATATAGTCAATAAACAAAAAAACCTGCTAAAATAAGCAGGATTTTTTTAGGTATTTATTTTTAAAGCTTTTAAATATTAATATCAAAACCTTACTTTTCCGTAATATTTGTATCCTTTAATACAACGTCGTGCGCTCCGCCTTCAACAATACTTACCGATGAAACCAACGTAAGCTTTGCGGATTTTTGAAGCTCCGGAATCGTTAATGTTCCGCAGTTACACATTGTTGATTTTATTTTGCTTAAAGTTATTAAAAGGTTATCTCTTAAACCTCCAGCGTACGGTACAAAGGAATCAACGCCTTCTTCAAAGGAAAGGGAAGTGCCGCCGCCCATATCATAACGCTGCCAGTTACGTGCGCGCTCTGTTCCTTCGCCCCAGTATTCCTTCATATAATTACCGTTAACCATAAATTTCTTAGTTGGGCTTTCGTCAAACCGGGCAAAATACCGCCCAAGCATACAAAAATCCGCACCCATTGCAAGAGCCAATGTAATATGGTAATCGTGAACAATGCCTCCGTCCGAGCAAATAGGTACGTATATTCCTGTTTCTTCAAAATATTCGTCGCGCGCCTTAGCAACTTCAATTACCGAAGTCGCTTGACCGCGTCCGATTCCCTTTGCTTCTCTTGTTATGCAAATTGCGCCGCCGCCGATACCTACCTTTATAAAATCCGCACCGGCGTCTGCAAGAAAGCGAAATCCTTCACGGTCAACAACGTTACCCGCGCCCACTTTTACGGAATCGCCGTATTTTGCGCGGACATAGTCCAAAACGGCTTTTTGCCAATAAGTAAATCCTTCCGAAGAATCTATACATAAAACGTCGGCACCGGCTTCAACAAGCGCGGGCACGCGTTCTTCATAATCTCTGGTGTTTATACCTGCGCCCACAACGTATCTTTTATTATGGTCAAGCAGTTCGTAAGGGTTTTCTTTGTGAGAATCGTAATCCTTTCTAAATACAAAGGATTTAAGATTGCCGTTTTCGTCAATTATCGGAAGCGCGTTTAATTTATTATCCCAAATAATATTATTTGCATGGCTTAAATCGATACCTTCATGCGCACAGGTAAGGTTTTCAATAGGAGTCATAAACTCAGATACCGGAGTCGATTTTGCAAGCCGGGAAACTCTGTAATCTTTACTTGTTACCATACCAAGAAGTTTTCCTGATGCTGTTCCATCATCAGTTACAGCCATTGTTGAGTGACCGGTTTTTTCTTTTAACTTAAGTACGTCGCTAAGTGTCTGATTAGGCTTTATATTAGAGTCGCTTGAAACAAAACCTGCCTTATAGCTTTTAACGCGCTTTACCATCTCGGATTGAGAATCAACGCTTTGAGAACCGTAAATAAAAGAAATACCGCCTTCTCGCGCAAGAGAAATCGCCATCGTATCGTCAGATACCGATTGCATTATTGCGGAAACCAGCGGAATATTCATTGTAAGGCTGCTTTTTTCACCTTTTTTGTATTTGGTTATGGGTGTTTTAAGCGATACGTTTGCGGGGATACACTCTGCGGACGAGTAGCCCGGCACAAGCAGGTATTCGCTAAACGTATGTGACGCTTCCGGATAAAAATACGCCATTTGATTTTTCCTCCCTAAAAATAATTTTCAAATGAGTATACTGGTTGATTAGAGTAAATGCAAGATAATTTTTTGTTCTTTTATGCATTTTTTTGTTTGGATATATGTAAAAAAGCACGCTGTTTAAATTTAAAATAAACCGGCGTGCTTTTTAAGTTTAAGTTTTATAATTTTTAAAATTTCAAATTAAATAATTTATCTTGCAGCGTTCCATGCTTCGGTTATTGAATTTTGATGGTCTTGTTCATGACTTCTGTTACCGTTGTGTGTTCTGCATCCTCTAAAATGAATGCAAACCTGCCCGTCCATTCCATTATTTGAATTGATACCGCCGCCATGCGGCATTCCGTTTATAGAAGCTGCTAAAGTTCTGCCGTTTATTGTAACCCAAATCGGACGGGTATCCCAATCCCATCTTCCCCCATATGTACTAAGCATTATTTGAGTATCTTCCGTTGTAACCGGCTCAACATCAGCGTGCAAACCGTTTGAAAAACTTCTTACATAATATTGACAGCCTGTCCTAACGTCAGTAATAAGCGCATCAACGCCAATTGTAAAAATCCCCTTTGCCTCTGACCAGTCAAGCAGTTCCACTTGACCTGTTTTAATTTCTTCATAGGCTTCTTCAGAACCTAAGAATTCGTTAAATATGAAACCTTCAATACCGTTATAAATAATTGCGCTCCATCCGTCGGGAAGCCTTTCGGTTTCTTCCACATATGTCACCGGGACAGAGAACCTCAATAACCTCCGCCTCAATAGATGGAAAAACCCTTAAATTTACTCTGTCGAGAGTAAGCAGTTCATAAGCAAAAGCTTTACTTGTAAAAAGAAAAAATGTAAAAAACATAGATAGCATTAAAAATTTATTACAATTTTTAAAGAGTTTTTGCATTAGTTAATCAATCCCTGTTATTTTTTTAACATTATGTTAATACTTTCGTAATAATTTGTCAAGAGGTTTGTCCACATAAATTATCAATAAAACGCAAATTCATTTTAATTAAACATAATTCTATTTTAAAAATAATACTCTCACCTTTTTTAACACAGCTACATACTATGTACTAGGACAACGTTAGTTTGTCCGAAAGTTAATAAGAAGGGAGGCAATATCATGCCTGATGGGTTCTTATTTGATAGTCTTGCTTTATATTTAGGCAGGACAGTTACAATCTTTACAACAAGCGGCGGTTTATCCGGAAGCGGCTTTACAGGTGTTTTGGCAGCTATAACCGAAACTACTGTTAAGCTTATTACTGATATTGGCGCAGCTCCGGCTTGCCCAGTTGGCAGCTCATGCAATCTTGGCGGTTTTGGAACGCCTTGCGGTTACAGTGCTCCTTACGGCGGCGGCTACGGCTACGGCGGTTATGGCTGCGGCGGCGGCTGCGGTTGTGGTTGCGGCGGTGGTTATGGCTACGGCGGCGGCTTTGTAGGTACTAACTGGCTTGGTTCAGTTACCGAGATACCTGTTGACGTCACAAAATACACACTGTTTGTCCGAGTTTATTCAGGGGCTTTTCAAGAATTTACACGGGACTGGGATTTACAAAGAAGTGGAGATAAAGGTTTATCTCTCATTGGATGGGTAAAGGGCTATAGCGTGAGTGAGTTGCTACAGTCTTTTTATTTGTGATATTAATATATTGAAGCGATTATACATAGAATAAAGTTTTCTGCAATATCCAGTTTAACCATGTTATAATAAGTGTAGCAATCAATGAAAGGAGCCAACCGCCATGTATGCCGTAGAATTTATTACGAAAATCAGCAACGGGAAAATTCATATCCCACAACAATATCAAGATAAATTCAATTCTGACGTAAAAGTAATATTACTCAAAACAGAGAATGATGGTATTTCCCATAAAATTGAAGAAACAAAAACAGCAAAAGGGTTCGGAGCATTGTCGCATAGAGCTAACCCCGACCTTTGGGAGCAGGAAGAAAATGCTTGGGAGAGGTCGGTTGTAGAAAATCATGACAATAATTGATACTAACATAATTCTTAGGTATTTGTTAAATGACCATGCAGAACTTAGTCTAAAAGCAAAGGATATTATGCTGAATAACGAAGTTCTTGTACTCACACAAGTTCTCGCGGAAGTAATTTATGTTCTGAAAGGAGTTTATAAGTCTACGCGGAGTGAAATTTCTGAGGCGTTACTTACTGTTTGCGAAATGGATAATGTGCATTTAGAGGACAAAGAAATAGTAATGTTCGCCATACATGAATTTTTAAACACAAATCTTGATTTTGTAGACTTGCTGTTGTACTCTTACCCAAAATTTACTAACAACAGAGTTTTGACTTTCGATAATAAATTGAGAGCAAAATTAGATACATTACCGCAGAATAATTAGTTAAATGACACGCTTCGAGTAATTACGTAAGTCCCTGTTGACGTCACAAAATACACATTGCTTGTCTGCCTTTATTCAGGAGCTTTTTAAGAATTTACACGGAACCGGATTTACAAGAAGTGGAGATAAGAGTTTATCTCTCGTTGGATATGTAAGGGACTGTAGCATGAGTTATTAGCCACAGTCCTTGTTTTATTTTGGTCGGTTAAATCATATTGGTTTTCTTCTGTCAATCTGGTAATATTATACGTGGTAAGGTCGCTTTTTTAGCCATTCAATGTAAAGTAAAATTGAGGTGATACCGTGATATATGGAGATAGAACAAAAATAAATCTTAGCGTCAGTAATTTCAGAGAATTCATTGATTCAGGCAACTTATATGTTGATAAAACGAGATTTATTGAGAACATAATATGTGAGCCGAACAGCGTTTTGTTGATTACGCGTCCAAGAAGGACAGGCAAAAGCCTTAACATGAATATGTTACAGACTTTTTTAGATTGTAAGGCTGATACCGCGCATTTATTTCAAAGTTTATATATTAAAGATACGGCAACATATGAACATATAAACAAATACCCTGTCATATTTTTTGATTTTAAGAACATACGTCTCTCAAATTATAAAAGGCAGTTTAAGAATATGATTTTTGACTGCGCCGAACTCTATTTATCAAAAGATGAGATGAATAGAGGGTTAAAAAGCTATTTATTTGATGAATCGAATTTTGACACTTTTGCTACAGTTGATTTATGCAGAAGTGTTTATCAAAAATATGGCGTTAAGCCATATATCCTGATTGATGAGTACGATAAAATATTAATGGATAATGTTCATGCTAAAGAATATGAGGAAGTAAGAACATGGATAACGGAAGTGTTTGAAACATGTTTAAAGGGAAATGATTTTCTTAGAAAGGCTGTATTGACGGGAGTTACAAGAATATCAAAGGAGAGCCTGCTAAGCGGTCTTAATAACTTAGTTGTCTATGATGTTTTTACACCAAGTGTTTATGATACAGATTTTTCATTGACTTATGACGAAGTACGGGAGCTGTTGCATGAAAAAGAATTAAACGAGATAAAGCAATGGTATAATAACATAAGAGTAGGAAATACAAAACTCTATAATATATACTCCGTTCTTTCATATCTTCATTTTGGCAAGCTTGAAAACTATTGGGGCAGTAGCGGAACTATGGATTTACTTTTTGAGATGATGAACAAGGAGCGGTTGGACGAGCTTGCAAAATTGGTTGCAAACACCGACAACGGCATATTAACCCGATTGGAAAGAAAAACTATCTATTCAAAAATTAATGAAAAGTGATTCTACTGTCTATTATTACTCTTTTGCCGTTCAGACCGGATATTTGACTTATGATATTGAAGATGAAAACGGTACAGATACTTTATATAAAGTCTACATTCCAAACCTTGAGTTAAAAAGCGTATGGCGGGATTATATTATGACAGATATTGTCAGGGATAGTGGAGGTAAATTACAGGGTGCAACAATTATTTATTGAATCTATACACCGCCGCAAAGTCGTATTATAATAAAGGCAGGCATGTATCAAGTGTGAAAATTAATAGTTAAGCCACTTCATTTTCAACATCAGCCCATCTCCCACTCTCGTCTTTGGCACGTAAAATAAGCAACGCTTGAGCGCCATCAACACTCCACCGCATGCCAGCGCGTTTAAGGCGTTGATGTACAATAGTTTTTTGTATGCTTTCAATAGCGCCGCTACCTACAAAGTAGCCTTTGGAACGATATAAAGGGTAGTTTATTTTTGTGCGGTTGTTTTCGATATAGACTCTTAAGTTCGGGATGTTATCAGGTAGGTTTTCTATGTCCGGAATCATAGCAAGCGCCTCATCAACAGCGTAATAGTCCTCAATTTTGCTTATGACGGTTTCTGCCCATTTAACCATCTGTGCATTATCATTTAGTATGTATTTCGCAAATTTATATATGTTTTCTTTAAGATGGTACAAATCAAGTATTTGAACCGCATCCGGAAAGATTTCCGTCGCCATATTCCGTATCCATGAAGCGCCGTCGCCAATAACGACTGTTTCATTATACCGTCCGTATCCGGCATTCACAGCGACGCTCAATGCGAATTTTGAGGATGTTTAGCGACACGTGTAATTGGTAATAATCTCCAATATAAAAAAAGGAGAGATTACAATGACACGATTAAGCAAAGAAAAATTAGAACTGGCGAAAGCCATCAGCAGCGAGTGCAAGACACCGGCAGATGTAACATCATTATTAAAAGAATTATTCGGCGGTGCGCTGGAGCAAATGCTGGAAGCCGAGATAGAAGAACATTTGGGATATGAAAAACACAGCGCAAAAGGAGATAACACAGGCAACAGCCGAAATGGATTTAACAAAAAAACCTTGCAATCCGAATGGGGAGAAGTAGAATTATCAACTCCTCGCGACAGAAACGGAACATTTCAACCAAAACTCATCAAAAACCGACAAACTCGGACAGATGATTTAGAAACCCGTGTATTGGCGATGTATGGAAAAGGAATGAGTACGCGAGAAATAGAAGAATATATCAAAGACATCTATGGATCGGAAGTATCACCAAGTTTAGTAAGTAAAATCACAGACAAAATCATGCCGGAAGTACGTGAATGGCAGAGTCGTCCATTAGACGATGTATACCGGTTGTGTTTTTTGACGGGGTATGGTTCAAAGGAAGAACAGAGGGTAAAGTTACGAAGAAATGCGTATATTCAGTACTTGGAATAACGGTTGAGGGCAAGAAAGACATTTTAGGTATATGGGTAGCCGAAAGTGAAAGCGCAAGTTTTTGGTAAGTGTTTTTAACGATTTGAAAAATCGTGGGGTAAAGGACATTTTAATTGCCTGCCACGACAACCTGACAGGCTTCTCAAAGGCTTTGGAAACAGCATACCCTCGAACGGAAAACCAACTTTGTATTGTTCATCAGATTCGCAACTCATTAGCATTTGTTAATTACAAAGACCGCAAAGCAGTAGCGGCAGATTTAAAATTGATATATACTGCAGCAAATATTGATGAAGCAGAGTATCAATTAGAGGTTTTTAGGGAAAAATATGACAAGAAGTATCCTTATATTATAAAATCTTGGGATGAAAACTGGGTTGAACTGTCTGTATTCTTCAAATACCCGGATGCCGTCAGAAGGTTGATTTATACAACTAACCCTGTGGAAGGCTTCCACAGAATGCTTCGCAAATACACAAAAACTAAAACAGTATTTCCTACTGACGATTCTTTGATTAAGTCGATTTATATGTCAATTCAAGAAATCAACAAGAAGTGGACAACGTCAGTTATAGGTTGGACAGAAATTTGGGGACAGTTTACTATCTTCTTTGAGGACAGACTTCGCGGAGTTAGAATTGCTTAAAATCCGAAAACCTTGGGGCTCTGCCCCAAACCCCGAGGTTTTTCCGCTTCGGGCATTACCGGTAAATGGAAAAGCGACAAGTCTTTTAACTTATCGCCTTTACCGTATAAAGCCACGGCAAGCGTCGGGTCGCACCTCTGCGTTGCCCTGTTTTTGCCGTAATAAAATTGTTGACATAAACATGTGAGATTAAACCAATTACACAGATAGAAAAACATTCCCCGAATTTTTTCAGTTCCTCGCTCGTGCCTATTAACGGGGCGATTTCTTTGCGAACAATAATATTACCTTCATCTTTCCGTTTTATTATGTCTTTGCTTGAAAAAGCAATGACCGTTTTGTTTTCACGCCAAGTGGAACCGTTTTCGTCTTCTATACGGGTGTTTACTGCGGCACCATCCGGCATGACATATACGGCACCTGCGGTTTTTTCATCTGTTTCAATATTTTGAATGTTTGCCAGTAGTTGCTCAGCCTTCACCTCATCTTTTTTAAAAACCTTTGTGCCGGTGCCTTCTGCTATCTCCCGGATGGTTTCCCGGTTTATTGCTATTTTATACACTCGATTTATCACTTCCGCTGCACGGTCGAATGACAGTTGATTTTGTGCAAAGTAAACCGCCTCCAATTTTACTGTCCGTGTCATTCTATGATCCAGGCTGTCAATCCCGTAATCGGAATCGTCAGGGCACTCTCTATATTTACATTTACGGCAATACCAATAGGGGCGCTCAAAATGTTGAGTGGTATACATTGTTGTTATTGTTATTCTGCGGGTTTTATCCCAAAGACTCATTGACTTTCCACAGGTGGGACATGTTTTTTTTTACTGTCTGGGCTGGCTCCGTTATCTAGTTCCGGCTTTATCATTTCTTCTGTCGCGTTAATTAAAACATCTTTTGCTGATGTTATCCCTTCACCCAGCAGTGTTTCTATACTGTTTATATCGACTTTCCCGCTTGTTACTAATTCATCATACTGTGAAAAATATTCATCCACTTTTTTTGCGTATTCGTTTTTCATTTTTTGTTTTATTTCTTCTATATTTTTTTTCATATAAGAAACCTTCCTGTTTTTTGGATGGTTTCTTTTTAAACCATTTTTTACTTTTTGTCAAATTTTTCCTGATAATAAGCTCAATTTTTATTTGTTGCACCCTAAATTACAGAATGTTTTTAATAATATTTCCCACACGGACTTATTTAATAAAAGTTTACAGCAGTTTGTTGATTATCAGCTATCTTATTTCGATTTAGATAATGAGATTGAAAAGACCTATCATGTGTTCATATTCGGAATGGTACTTGCGTTGGGGTATAGATGTAATTCCAATTTAGAAAGCGGATACGGCAGATATGATTTACTGATAGAAGCTGATACATTTAATGCTATTATTGAATTTAAGAAAGCTAATTCAGAAAACGAGCTTGCAGTTAAAGCTGATGAAGCCCTAAAGCAGATTGAAGACAACAGATACTATGCTCAAATAATTAATGCCTTACCAATTTATAAAATAGGCATAAGTTGTTACAAAAAAAGGTGCTTTGTTAAAACTGTACCTTACTGAAACCTTCAATAAGTAATTTGGGATATCTGCAGAAAACATGCTAAACTAAAGCTAATATAGGATTAAGGAGTGAGCGGACAGCAACGTTCAAATCAGCATATAACTGAATAAATTCGAGAAATGGGAAGATACCGAAATACTGCCCGACATAGATAATAATAGATTTTGGCTTATCTAAAACATAGTTTTTAATAATTACGGGGAGAGATTTATCCGAAAATTCATTACCCTCCTCAGTGCCTTTGTAAATCTGGGAATGTTTTTCTATCTGTGTAAATGGTTTAATCTCTTATGTTTATGTCAACAATCTTATTACGGCAAAAACAGGGCAACGCAGAGGTGCGACCCGACGCTTGCCGTGGCTTTATACGGTAAAGGCGATAAGTCAAAAGGCTTGTCGCCTTTACATTTACCGGTAATGCCCGAAGCGGATAAACCTCGGGGTATGGGGCAGAGCCCCATTGTTTTTCAGATTTTAAGCAATTCTAACCCCGCGAAGTCTGTCCTCAAAAAAGATAGTAAACTGTCCCCAAATTTCTGTCCAACCTACAACTGACATTGTCCACTTTTTGTTGATTTCTTGAATCGACATATAAATCGACTTAACCAAAGAATCGTCAGTAGGAAACACTGTTTTAGTTTTTGTGTATTTGCGAAGCATTCTGTGGAAACCTTCCACAGGGTTGGTTGTATAAATCAACCTTCTGACAGCATCCGGTACTTGAAGAATACAGACAGTTCAACCCAGTTTTCATCCCAAGATTTTATAATATAAGGATACCTTTTGTCATATTTTTCCCTAAAAACCTCTAATTGATACTCTGCATCATCAATATTTGCTGCGGTATATATCAATTTCAAATCTGCCGCTACTGCTTTGCGGTCTTTGTAATTAACAAATGCTAATGAGTTGCGAATCTGATGAACAATACAAAGTTGGTTTTCCGTTCGAGGGTATGCTGTTTCCAAAGCCTTTGAGAAGCCTGTCAGGTTGTCGTGGCAGGCAATTAAAATGTCCTTTACCCCCACGATTTTTCAAATCGTTAAAAACACTTACCCAAAAACTTGCGCTTTCACTTTCGGCTACCCATATACCTAAAATGTCTTTCTTGCCCTCAACCGTTATTCCAAGTACTGAATATACGCATTTCTTCGTAACTTTACCCTCTGTTCTTCCTTTGAACCATACCCCGTCAAAAAACACAATGGGTATACATCGTCTAATGGACGACTCTGCCATTCACGCACTTCCGGCATAATTTTGTCTGTGATTTTGCTTACTAGACTTGGTGATACTTCTGCTCCGTAGATGTCTTTAATATATTCTTCTATTTCCCGCGTACTCATTCCTTTTCCATACATCGCCAACACGCGGGTTTCTAAATCTTCTGTCCTTGTTTGGCGGTTTTTGATGAGTTTTGGTTGAAATGTTCCGTTTCTATCGCGAGGAGTTGATAATTCTACTTCGCCCCATTCGGATTGTAATGTTTTTTTGTTAAATCCGTTTCGGCTGTTGCCTGTGTTATCTCCTTTTGCGCTGTGTTTTTCATATCCCAAATGCTCTTCTATCTCGGCTTCTAGCATTTGTTCCAACGCACCACCGAACAATTCTTTCAATAATGATGTTACATCTGCCGGTGTTTTGCACTCGTTGCTGATGGCTTTCGCCAGTTCCAGTTTTTCTTTGCTTAATCGTGTCATTGTAATCTCTCCTATTTTTTTATATTGGAGATTATTACCAATTACACGTGTCGTTAAACATCCTCGTAAATCTGATAAAATAGATAACCTATCAATGTCATCACGATATGAAACGCTATGTAATTGTATTGTGTACTCTTAAAGTCCTCTAGCTTCCAAAAGTCCTTTATTTGTCTATAATCTTCTTCTATTTCAGGGCGCAACTCATAAGTCCTGATAATCTGTTTCGCTGTTTTTTGTGTGTCCGTTGTTAAAAACGTATAATACTCGTTATCTTTCTCGTCCCACACGACACATGCACATAGGTCAACATCTTTTTCAGGTGTCTCGCTCTCCCACATAATACCTAAGTCCTTGACTAATTGGATTTTTTGAGTTTTCCGTTTCTTGTTAGGGTGTTTTTCCCATTCATTGCAAGACACAGCTAGTTTAACTGCGTCTTGATGGATTGTCATGTTCTTTTTTGATGGAACGTATGTATCGACTCCTTTATTAATTTTCAAGGTGTTTATCATATCTCTTGATATAAAACCTCTATCATTTATCAATATATCTCCCTGTTTAAAACATTTGGTGTTTATCAGCATGTCACGACATAGTTCCATGTCATGTGTTTTCAATCCTCCAAAAACAATCTCCTCTATTATTCCGGAATCTTGTGTAATTCCTCGTAGTGTTCCCAATTTGTAACCTCTTGTCGTCTCTCCCTCTATTTTTATTACTTCAGACTTTTCATAATTTGCGTTTTTCAAGTTTACAGTTATTTTTGTACAATCCAATATATGGATATTTGGTATTGTCTCAAGTGTTGGTAAGACTTCTTTTTGTGCATAGTTATTGTATGAATCTATAAAATCCTTTGCTTCGTATTTTTCTATTAGATTTCGTAGCACACCTTCCGAAAACAGTCCATCATTCAAGCCTCTTTCTGTATCCCATATATTCCAGCCAAGCTCTGACAATGTTTCCGCATCGCTTATTGCATACCCAACGTCCCTTAAGCTTGTTTTTATTTTCATTTTTGCAGTTACTGCCAATATCAGCAACATTGTTAACGGTATTTTTTTATTATTCTTTCTCTTGTCTAAAAAGCTATTTGCTAGTTTTTCTACTAGCCCTATTTTTTTCATCTTTAATATTATTGTATCTATAAAGTTAGGAAAGCTTATATCTGCACTATCTATTTTCCCTTCACTTAATCCTGCTATCACTTTTTCTCTGTTTTCTTGGCTCAACTGTATCATTTTTGCTTTACCTCTTTTTCTCTAAATAATGACACAATCCTCTCTATTTTACAATTTTTTTCCTTTCTTCCAAATTACTTATTGAAGTACTGAAACGAATAAAGTTGAAAACATTGAAATATTGTGGTAATATAGCAATAAATTAAAAGATTGGAGTTGGGAAGATGCGAAACTTTTCTTGCTAATTGTTGGTATGACGAAAACTATAGCGATATATCGCTTGTTTTGTCGTGCCTACGCAAGAAAGTTTACTAATCCTTCCATCTCTATAATATAGTTTAGGTATGCCCGTATGGGTTTTTCCTTATTGTATTTTTGAGCCGCGAGATTAGTCTTTCTTGCGGCTTAATTTATTTTAAGGAGGACAAAACGGTGTCTTTGATTAACATTACGAATTTAACATTTGCATATGACGGCAGCTATGACAACATTTTTGAAAACGTCAGCTTCCAAATAGATACTGATTGGAAATTAGGTTTTACAGGCAGAAATGGCAGGGGAAAACCACCTTTCTAAACCTGTTACTTGGCAAATATGAGTATAGCGGGAAAATATCCGCCAACGTAGGATTCCAATACTTTCCTTTCAATATCACAGATAAAACTCTTACTACCGACGAAATAGTACGTCAAAAATGGCTGTCGTATCAAGAATGGGAAATTGTGCGAGAATTATCTCTCTTGGATGTTCGGGAAGATGTGTTGTTTCGGCCATTTGAAACATTGTCCAATGGTGAACAAACAAAGGTGCTATTGGCAACACTCTTTTTAAGCGAAAATAGTTTCCTGCTCATTGATGAACCCACTAACCACCTTGATGCAAGCGGCAGAAAAATTGTTAGCCACTATTTGGAGAATAAATCGGGTTATATATTGGTTTCACATGACCGTGCATTTTTAGACGGTTGCGTAGACCATATACTTTCTATAAACAGAGCCAATATTGAAATCCAGCGAGGGAACTTTTCTACATGGCTTGCTAACAAAGAGCGGCAAGACAACTTTGAACTTGCGGAAAATGAAAAATTAAAGAAAGATATAAAAAGACTTAAACAAGCGGCAAAGCAAAGCAATGATTGGGCTTCTTATTGCAAAAAGTTTATGTGAAAAATCGCACCTTCTGATATGGGATGAGCCGCTAAATTTTATTGACGTAATATCTCATATGCAGATTGAGGAACTGATTCTTCAACACAGACCAACCATTTTATTTATAGAACATGACAGTGTGTTCTGTAATAATATTGCAACAAAAACAATCATAATTTAATCAAAGGAGCAAGTGCAATTATGAATAATCCTTCAATAAGGTTAGATGGAAAAAAGATTTTAATAACGGGCGTAAGTCGTCCGTTAGGTATCGGTGCTACACTTGCCAAGCGGTTTGCAGAAGCGGGAGCAGCGGTTGCCGTTCATGGATACTCTACTTATGATTTGACAGTTGGTGAACATAATTCGGCTGTTCCAAATGGTACGGAAATTTTAGCACAAAAATATCAAGATATGGGATTAGACGTAACATTAGTTACGCCGTCAGATTTTGAAAAATACGGGGCTGCCGAAAAAGCTGTGGAGGAAGCTGCGGAAAAATTAAACGGACTTGACGGTTTGATTCTAAATCATTGTTACGGAACGACTGTTGAAATAGGTCAATGGACAGAGAAAGATATTGACTCACATTTAAGTGTAAATGTCCGAACAGCCATGATGATGATACAATCTTTTGCTAATTTGGTTGATACTACAAAAGATAACGCAATCACAACTTTTTCCAGCGGTCAATATAAACATATTGAAACAAGCCTAATGGCTTATAGTGTGTCAAAAGACGCTATTATTTGCTTAACTCGCGGAACGGCGCAATTACTTGGTGATAAAAATATACGGGTAAATTGCATAGACCCCGGACAACGACACAGGTTATTGTTTCGGAGAAGTATATGAAGCTGTAGCAAAATCGTTTCCGTCAGGACGCTGGGGAACGCCGAATGATGCTGCTGACTTGGCGCTTTTCTTGCATAGTTCATATGCAAAATGGATAACTGGACAAGTCATTGCAAGTCATGGTGGAAGTAAGTATGAATTTTAAGGTATATCGTACCAGTTAAGCATAATGGACACTTAATATGAGTCAAGTATAAATATTCGATTAAAGACAAGTATATCAACCGAAAAAATAGCTTGTGAATTTGTACATACAGCCAATATTCACAGGCTATTTTGTTATCCGTTTTAAGGTTCTGCATAGTTTTTGTCAAGAATACAAAGTTAGCGGAATATAATGTTATAGAATGGATTTATATTTTCATCTTCATTTTTCATGGGGTACAGTAAAGCGATAACGCCTCACTACAAAGACAACTAAAGGATAATAAAGTTGATACATATATTACAACGGACGGTATATAACTGCCCGTTGTTTTAATAAGAAAGAGGGTGTTTTCATGCTAAACTTACAAATAGGGATACTAAAAGATTTACAAAAGCAAGGTTTTTTAACAAAACCTCAAATGGAAGCTGCAATTGTAATCATTACACAAGAGTATAGAAAGACAAATGAAGCTTCGCATGAAGCTGATCGCACGGGAAAATCGCCCGTGCTGCTCGCCCATGCAACCGGGGCGGTGACGGCTTAGTGAAGCGAGTCGCCGCATATTGCAGAGTATCAACCGATAATGACGACCAAATCAATTCTTTAGAGAGCCAAAAAGGTATTTTGAAGAGTACATAAGCAGAACACCCGAATGGGAATTGACGCAAGTATATGCTGACGAAGGTATAACAGGAACAAGCACAAAGAAGCGTAAAGCTTTTAACAAAATGATAGCGGACGCTGAACTTGGCAACATTGATTTAATTCTAACCAAAGAAATCTCACGATTTGCGAGGAATACGTTGGACAGCATATTCTATACGCGCAAGTTAAAAGACTTGGGAATTGCAGTTATATTTATGAATGACAATATCAACACCTTGGACGCAGACAGCGAATTGCGTCTAACCATTATGTCAAGCATAGCGCAGGAAGAAAGCCGTAAAACCTCCGAGCGCGTCAAGTGGGGACAGAAACGGCAAATGGAGCGTGGCGTTGCTTTTGGTGTGGATACCTTCGGATATGACCATAAAGGCGGCAAGTTATATGTTAATAAAAAGGAAGCTGAAATCGTCAAGCTGATATTTTATAAATACTTAGAAGAAGGTAAAGGTTTAAACAGGATTGCCAAAGAGCTTGAAAAAATGGGAATTTTAACGAAGAAGAAGAATAAAACATGGTCTGCTAACAGCATATCGCGGCTATTGAAGAATGAAAAATATTGCGGGGATTTGGTACAGCGTAAAACATACACCGTAAATTATCTTACTCATAAAAAGAAGTTCAATCAGGGTGAGGAAGATTTTATCACTATAAAGGATAACCACGAACCCATTATTAACCGTGAGATATTTGATAGGACACAGCTTGAAATAGCTAAACGCACAAATGTTGATAAGAAGAATAAGAAGTACAGCAACCGTTATGCCTTTTCCGGCAGACTGCAATGCGGCTTATGCGGTGCAAGCTACATCAGCCGTAACAAGGTTGAAAATAAGGATAAGCGAGTAGTCAAACGTTGGGAATGTTCCAATGCTTTTAAGTACGGAAACGCCCATATAACCGAAACAGGGGAAACAGTAGGTTGTGTGACGCAGTTTATCCGTGATGAAGTATTACAGCATGTTTTTATGCTTGCGTTAAGCGATTTTGTAAAGAACAAGCAGGCAGTTGTTGACAGTGTTATGGCGGCAGCCCTACAGGTAGTGAAGCCGGATGACGCAACGGGAGAACAGAAAGACCTTATCAAACAACTAGAAAGGCTTGACAACAAGAAACAGGAGCTAATTGAATTATATCTTGACCATACTATAGATAAAGCGTATCTAAAGATAATGACGGAAAAGTTTGACGCACAGATTACGAATATAAATGAAAAACTTAAAAGTTCTGCTGAAAAGGCTCTGATGTATAAGGATTTTGACGGAATTATCGACAGGATGAAAAGCCATATATCCAGAATTGTTTCAGCCGAAACTTTCAGCGAGGAAATTGTCAAAGAAATGTTAGATAAAATCGTTATCTACGGTAGGAACAAGTTTGAGGTATATTTCAAAGGGAGCAATGACAGATTTTTTTTTGCCCAAGCAAGGTGTAATTTGTTACCGAGATACCTCTTTGCCATATCGCAAGCTTTACGCATAACGCAATATAGTGATTTTAAAAACACAAAAGATAAAAAAACCTCTGTTATAATATATAAAAGCAGAAGCCTCGTTTTTAAAAACGGGGTTTTTGCTTTTTGTTTTTAATTCTAAATTTTAAAAATTATTAATCATTTTAATTATAAGGGTATAAACTATACCTTTACAAAAGTACATATTTGTATTATTTTTTACGGAGCGATTTAGCGTTGGCGTCATTATAATGAATAGATTTTAACATAATCCTTTGCAAGGTATAATTTTAAAAGCAAATTAATTTGAGGTTATTATGAAAACGCAAAAAATATTTTCAAAGAACGCAGATTATCAAAAATTTGAAGTATTAAAAACAAACCGAAATAAACGGCATAAATACGGTGAATTTTTTGCCGAAGGAGTTAGAAGTGTTAATGAAGCAATAAAAAACGGATGGCAAATTAATTCTTTTATTTATTCGTTTGAAAAACCGCTTTCGAGGTGGGCGGAAAATATTATTAAAGCAATTCCAGTAAAAGTTAATTATGAAGTACCCTCTAATTTAATGAAAGATTTAAGCGGCAAGGAAGATACATCCGAATTGCTTGCAGTTATTAACATGAAGGAGGATAAACGTCAAATTAATTATTCTAAAAATCCGGTGATAGCCTTATTTGACAGACCGTCCAACAAAGGCAACCTTGGAACGATGCTGCGTTCTTGCGATGCGTTTGGTGTGGAGTGTCTGATTATAACAGGGCATAGCGTGGATATTTATGACCCGGATGTTATAAGCTCGTCAATGGGTTCGTTTTTTAAAGTTCCTTTTATACGGCTTGCCAATAATTCGGAAATTAACGAATATATCACAAAAATGAAAAACAGTTTTCCTGAATTTAAAGTAGTTGGTACAACGGCGCACAAACGAATAAATATTAACGAAGCGGATTTATCAACTCCTGTTATGTTTTTAATTGGAAATGAAACCGACGGATTAAATCATCACTTATCTCAAATAAGTGATATATCGGTAACCATACCGATGAGCGCGGATTCATCGGCATCTTCCTTTAATGTAAGCTGTGCCGCAACCGTAATGTTTTATGAAACTGCAAGGCAAAGAGGTTTTACCAGTAATTTATAATAAACGTATAGTTAATTTTAGAAAGGCATGAGGATATGCTTGATTTAATTGCAACATCAACATTTGGACTTGAAGCAACGGTAAAGAGAGAAATTGCCGCTTTAGGTTATGAAATTAAAACAGTATCAGACGGACGCATAGATTTTCAAGGCGATTTAGCCGCTATTGTTAACGCCAACATAAAGCTTGGCGCGTCAGATAGGGTATTATTAAAAATCGGAGAATTTGAAGCATTTACTTTTGATGAACTTTTTGAAAAAACAAAAGCTCTTAATTGGCAGGATTGGATAACAAAAGACGGAAAGTTTACTGTTACAGGTAAATCAATAAAATCCAAGCTGTACAGCGTTCCGGATTGTCAGGCGATAGTTAAAAAGGCTGTTGTTGAAAAATTAAAAAAGTTTCATAAAACGGATTGGTTTGAGGAAACAGGAGCGGAGTATAAAATTCAAGTCGCATTGTTAAAAGATATGGTTACTCTTACAATTGATACAACATGCCTGGGCTTCATAAAAGAGGGTACAGAAAAACAAGCGTCGGCGCGCCGATAAAAGAAACTTTGGCGTATGCGATGATTGAGTTAAGTTATTGGAGGAAGGACAGAGTTTTATTTGACCCTTTTTGCGGTTCCGGGACAATTGCGATTGAAGCGGCGCTTAAAGCTAGAAATATTCCGCCTGGATTGTTTAGAAGCTTTGCGTGCGAAGGTTGGCCGCAGATACCGAAATCGTTGTGGATAGACCGGCGAAAGGAAGAATACGAAGGGATTGATTTTAACCTTAAGCCTGAAATATACGCCAGTGATATTGATTTATCCGCTATAGAAACGGCTAAACGCTGCGCCAAAGAAGCAAAGGTTTTAGATTGTATAAAATTTGAGCAAAAGGATATTAAAGATATTGTTCTTCCGGGAGAATACGGGGTATTAATAACAAACCCACCGTACGGCGAAAGGCTCATGAGCGAGGACGAGGTTTACGGGCTGTACAAGGCTTTAGGCTCACTTATGAGGGATAATGCAACATGGTCGGCATATATTATAACTTCTTGTGAGGATTTTGAAAAAATGTACGGTAAAAAAGCCAAGGCTAAAAGAAAATTGTTTAACGGAAATGTTAAAACGGATTATTATCAATATTACGGCAGCCGTCCGCCGAAAGATAAAAAATAAAAAGAAATGGTAAATTCCAATTTATACAAGAGGAATACAAAAATGGATTTAGATGAAAAAATTTTAAAAGTCAAGACTGAGATTCCTGATTTTTTATGTAATGATTATGTTGTAATCAAGGATGGATGCGAAAAAATTGTAATTATAACAGAAAATAAAAAAGTGGTTTGTTTTCTAAATGATATTAAAAACATAGATAAATATACAAAGCAGATTGATTTTTTACAAACACTTTCTCGAACCACAAACGTAGTCATTCCAACGATAAGCCATATTTCACAAGATTATGGATTTTATCTTTGTGAATATGTCGCTGGTCAACGCATTACTCCTGAATTTATTTATAGAAACGTCTCGAAAGCTCGATATATCGGTCAGTCAATAGGTAAATTTCTTAAGGTATTACATTCATTGCCTATAGAAATATATAACATGCCATCTCCTTTTATTAGCGATGTTGTTTCCGATATGATAGAAGGAAAACAAATTCTTTTTACTTGCTTGTCATCAGATGAATACAAACAAGTGGAAAACTTTTTAATGGAATACTATAAATTGATTAGCGGTCATAACGCAGAGTGCATTGTACATGGAGATTTTCATTATAATAATATTTACTGGGATGACGGATGTAATTGTCTTGGAGTTATTGATTTCGGAGAAAGTTGTGTTGGAGACCCTGCTGTAGATTTTATGTGGTTTATCAATCAAATGCCAAAGGAGTTTTTAACTGCATTGTTTGATTCTTATGAGATTGAAGAAAATACTATTAAACGAAGTATTATGTTTGATAGATTATATGGTTTGTATGATATGATAGAAAACCGAAAAGGCGACCCAAGGAAGCCAAGTTTTGCAAAAGGATACAAAAGATTTTTTACTTAACAAATATACTGAAGGTGTTATTAATGATTGAACAAAACCAACCTGCCTTTTATAAAAGGATTTCATTAGACAATGCTTTTAATGTGAGAGATATTGGCGGTTACTTAACGTCACACGGTAGTGTTGTAAATTGGAAAACATTTATCCGGGGCGAAGAATTACAATTTTTAAGCAAGTCTGATGTAAATTTTTTATATCAATATGGGGTTAAAACAGTTATTGATTTACGGTTTTCCTTTGAAGCGATACAAAACATCCATTTTTCGCAAGTGGGTATTGTATATAAAAACATATCAATTTTAGATAAATATGCCGATTTTGCGGGTCGTTATTATTTTCATTTGGTTGATAATTGCGGAGATAATATAAAGGTATTTTTTGAATATGTTTTTGAAAGATTGGAATATGGCAGCATATTATATCATTGTTCCGCCGGCAAGGATAGGACAGGTGTTATAACTGCGTTATTGCTTTTGTTATGCGGTGTTTCAGAAGCTGACATTGTAGCGGATTATGCTATATCCTCAATATATTTAAAGCCGTTTGCACAAAGGCATAATTTGAAATCGGAAGATATAGCATCAAGACCTGAAGAAATGGATAAATTTATTAACCACATAAGAACAAAATATATAGATGCGGAACAATATTTATTATCAATCGGTTTATTGGAATTAGACATTAATAAATTAAAAAAAGCTTTAATAAACGGAGGTTTTTAAAAATGATTAATGAATTTATCGCAGGTTCACTTGATAACATAGAATATGTATGGATGATTGTGAAGTACAAAGAAAAATTTGTGTTGAGTTGGCACAGGGAAAGTAAGAAATGGGATAATATCGGCGGGCATGTAGAAAAAGGTGAAAACCCGTTAGCAGCAGCTAAACGGGAACTCTTTGAAGAAACAGGTGCTATTGATTTTGATATTGTTCCTGTATGCGATTATAAGGCATTTCGGGATGATGGTGTTTTTAATAATAATGGTCGAACATATTTTGTTAATGTACGTGAATTTTCCAGCTTACCTGATGGAAGCGAAATGGACAAGATCGGTTTTTTCGATAAAATACCTCAAGGTTTCAGATATACGGGCAGCCGTAAAAAAATGACGGATGACTACAAACGTATCGAAAAATATGCCTTAGCTCATTTTGTATAACCATAAACATTAAAAAAGGTAATGCCGAATATCTAAAGAATAAACGCGAACTCGGAGGGTATGCATGAAAAATTACATCATCATAAATGGCACTATGGGTGTCGGTAAATCTACCGTAGGAAGACGAATAGCTGAATTGCTTGGGAGTGCGGCGTTTATCGAAGGGGATTTTGTTATTGAGTTTCACCCGCATATTGATTACAATGAAACGGAAGCGATGCAAAGAGATAATATATTACATATGTCAAAAAATTATTATAATTTTAACAAATGCGAATCCGTTGTGTTGAGTTGGATTATTGGCGAAATTGGAATAAAAAAAATGATATCGGAAATATCTAAATTGAATTATCAAACATATCATTTTATCTTAACTTGTAGTAAAGAAGTTTTAACCGAAAGATGGTACAAAGATAATGTTAACGATTGGCGAACCGATGAAAACTTGAATATGTCTATGGATTTGTTGGATCAGTTTAATAAACGCACGGATTGTATATTTATTGATACAAGTGATTTGTCTGTTGATATGGTTGCTCAAAAAATCATTGAAATAATACGCACATTATAGTATTAAAGTCCAATTGGTAACACAGAACAATACCATGATAATAGGATATCTTCGTTGTCACTTAGTAAATTGTATCAATTTTGATATAAAATCGGGCGTAAAGACGTTAATTTTAATACAATAATTTATAATTGTGAATCCCGGATTTTCCGGGATTTTTCAATTTTCCGGGCTATTAATTTGGTGTTTTTATATTTCGCGGAGCGTTATTTAAAAAACTTCTTCCGTTAATAATGCACCTGCTCAGTGCAGCATGTTCAGTATTTCGTGTCAAAGTGCAAAGTGTATCATGTTGCGAGTATGAGGAAACGTGTCAAAATTCAGGTATCATGTGCGAGTTTGAGGAAATGTATCAAAGTTCATAGGAATTATGTATAAATATAAATTATCGTTGAACTGCATCTCAAATATGGACATGGTGAAAATCTAAAACTTCAATATTAACTCTATTGTCACTAAAGTTTAGTTGCTTATTCTTGCAAATAGGATATACTAATAACGGGGTGGTAATGTGGGAAAGAAAGAAAAAATGATCGAACGATTAAAATGCAACCCAAAAGACTTTACATTTACTGAAATGAAAAATTTACTGGAATCCTTGGGTTTTGAAATGTATAACAAGGGAAAAACAAGCGGCTCACGCGTAAAATTTATAAAAGATAATACAATAATTATCTTGCATAAGCCACATCCTCGTAATGAACTTCAAGATTATCAAGTAAAACAAGTTATAGAAATTTTGGAAAGGGAGGACTTAATATGAGTGACTTATTAGAGTATAAAGGATATTATGGTACGGTTGAATTTTCTGCCGCCGATAAAGTCCTTTTTGGAAAGGTAGTAGGCATTAACAGTCTTATATCGTATGAAGGTGATAATATCATTAGCTTAAACGATGATTTTATGGACGCAGTAGATGATTATTTAAAAATGTGTGCTGAAGAAGGTATAGAGCCTGAAAAAATATATAAAGGAAGTTTTAATGTACGAATATCGCCAGAACTTCATAAAAAAATAGTTCTTTATTCAACTGCTCATGGGCAGACACTTAATGCTACCGTTGCAAACGCTATAGAATTCTATATGGAGAAAGTTTAACATTATAGGCAAAGGAATTAGCGGGTAATAAGATACCTTTCTCGCTAGAATGTGATGTATATTAACGTCAAACAGGGGTTGTTGCAAACGAGAATTTGTACAATATAATTTAAAATATTTTTACGAATGAAATAAAATAAACACCTTGTAAATACGATTAGATTAAATCGGTTTGCAAGGTGCTTATTTTTGTTATAACAAAAATGTTCCTTTATACAATCTCAACATCGTGATTAGTGCTTTAATATGCCGGGAAATTAAAGTTTATACTCCGGTATTGCCGCTTGATTAAGTGCGTCCTTAATCGCGCTTAACAAAAGGCTTGATGTTACAGAATCTTCCGCCGAAATATGCACGTCTAGGCTTTGGCTTTCAACAATTTCTGATGCGATACGCTGCATTGCCGGTTTCACCAACGGATAAAAAACCTCTTGTGCCTCCGCCATATTCTTAAGCTCAATGGACAGAATTTCCTTATCATTTACCCGCACCTCTACATTAACCGGTTCTTTATTCAGAGTTATCTGAGATATATATGTACCCGGCAGATATATAGAGGCATTTTTTTCCTCAACAGGTTTATTCTTCGGTATAAAGAGATATACAAGTACAATGATGATAGCGATTCCTATTACCGCAAATATAGCTGTCCTTATAATCTCACGCAAATGAAAAACCATTATTTTAGTTCCGCCCATTTTTTATCCTCCTTATTTAAAATCGGCGTATTTTTATACTGCTCCCGTTTTTAATATTTTAAAAATTAATTCGCAAGCAGTATCACCAGAACGATTTATATTAGTTTATTATGGAAAAACTTTGTTTATGCCTTAATTTCAACATCGAAAATTGTAATTGTTAAAAGAAAATTTACAGTTTATTCTTTGTTTCTATATTGAATGTATTTTTTTGCTGTGCTATACTGCGGATAAATCCGGCTTTTTTAAGGGGTTGGTGATATTTTGTTTAATTCGATATTCAGAAAACAGTTCATTTTGTATATAGGAGTAATTATATTAACCTTCGCACTTTTAGGGGTTGTACTTTCGCAAGCCTTTAGAACTTATTTTACTGAGCAAAAAGCGGAAAGCCTTAAAAAACAAGGCGAAAAAATATCCATATTATACGCGCGCACCCTTCGCGGCGGAATAATTGACATATTACAGCTTAATAATCAATTACAGGTTATAACCGAATATTTGGATGCCAGTTTTATATTGGTAGACACGGGATTTAACATTATAGGAGTGTCAAACGATATAAGCGCAGATTATATCGGCGCGAAGCTTGTTGATACGGATGTATTTATGCCTGTTTTGGAAGGTGAAGCAGTTACAGCGGAAGGCAGTATTGGCGGGTTGTTCGACGAACCCGTATTAACAGTGTGTTATCCGATAATAGTTAATAATACGGTTCTGTGTGCAATACTTATGAATTCTTCCGTACCGGAATTACAGCGTACAATATCCGAGGCGTATAGGATAGGTTTATGGTGTCTTGTAGCGTCGGCGTGTATTGCTTTTGTACTTATATTCATATCGTCTAAAACCATAGTAAAACCACTTCGCGAAATGAATGAGGCGGCAAAGGTTATTGCCAGCGGCGATTTTGATAAGCGTATTGAAACAAAGAGCCGCGACGAGGTTGGTCAGCTTGCATGCAGCCTTAACAATATGGCGGACAGCCTTAATAAACAGGAAATTGCCAGAAGGGATTTTATTGCAAATATATCCCACGATTTTAGGTCGCCGTTAACAAGCATACGTGGATTTTTACAGGCGATAGAAGACGGCACGATACCGCAGGAAAAGCAGTCGCACTATATTAATATTGTGTTGGATGAAACAAAAAGGTTATCCGCACTTGCGGAAGATATTTTAACATTAAATAAAATTCAAGCAATGAATACAGAGCTTGTTTTAGAGGATTTTGAATTAAACGAGCTTATAAGGAAAACAGTAAGCCGTTTTGAACAAAGGATTAAGCAAAAAAAGTTAAAAATAATGATTATGTTTTCGGAAAAAAGTACTTATGTACATGCGGATTTTGAAAAAATTGAAAGAGTGATTTATAACCTTGTTGATAACGCAGTAAAATTTACGCCGGAGGAGGGGGAAATAAATATTGAAACTACGATTTTAAATGAAGAAGACAATAAAATTACAATAAGTGTGAAAGACAACGGCTTGGGATATCCGAACAGGATAGGCTTAGGGTGTTTGAACGGTTTTATAAAGCGGATGCGTCCCGGGGAGAGGATAAAGGAAGCTCCGGGCTTGGGCTTTCAATAGCGCGTGAATTTATAAAGGCTCACGGTGAAAGCCTAAGCTTAACCAGTGAGTCGGGTAAAGGCTGCGATTTTAAATTTAATCTTAAAACAATTAATACGGAGTAGAGGCTGAATATTCGACTGTGTAAATGGTAATAATCTCCATATAAAAACAAATGGAGGATATGAAATGAAACAGTCGAAAAACATATTAACAAAAAAAGAAATGGAATTAGTGAGTCTACTAATGCAAGATTGTGAAAGCACGAGGGATATACAAACGAAATTGAAGAGATTATTTTCGGGAACAATAGAGCAAATGCTGGAAGCAGAGATGGAAGAACACTTAGGATATGAAAAACATTCCGTGGAAGGGAACAACACAGGAAATTCCCGAAACGGATATAATTACAAGACAATCATAAGCGATTACGGTGAGAGCGAAATAGCCGTACCACGCGATCGTAACGGGGAATTTGAACCAAAAATAATAGAAAAGCGTCAAGTTAGAACAGATGAAATAGAGCAGAAAATATTGGGAATGTATGCTAAAGGCATGAGCCAGCGGGATATTGAGGATAATTTACGAGAGATATACGGTGCAGAAATACCGCAAACGTTGATATCCAAAATCACAGATAAAATACTTCCGGAAGTAAACGAATGGCAAAACCGCCCGTTGGAAACAATATATCCAATAATATATTTCGACGGAATAATGTTTAAAAGCCGTAAAGATAGCCAGATTATCAACAAATGCGTTTATTCGGTTTTGGGAATTGATATGAACGGACAAAAAGATATTTTGGGTATATGGATAAGCGAAAATGAAGGTGCATCGTTTTATGCGAATATATGCTCAGACCTTAAAAAGCGCGGCGTATCGGACATTTTTATTGCATGTCACGATAACCTAAAAGGTCTTTGTGAGGCAATAAACGCAGTGTTTCCAAAGACTAAGCAACAATTGTGCATCGTTCATCAAATCCGCAATTCTACCAAGTTTGTCCAGTACAAGGACAGAAAGGCAATCTGTTCCGACCTTAAGAAAATATACGGTGCTGTTAATCTTGAAGACGCGGAGTATGCAAAAGAAGAATTTCGGGAAAAATGGGACAAGAAGTATCCATCAATTTTGCGTTCATGGGATGCGAATTGGGCGGAGCTTACCACCTTTTTCAACTATCCTGAACAGATAAGGCATTTAATTTATACCACAAATGCTGTAGAAGCCTATCATCGCATGGTACGGAAGTTTACGAAAACTAAAGCTATTTTTCCTACTGACGACTCAATTCGGAAGGTTATTTTTCTATCCGTAAAAGAGATTGCGAAGAAGTGGACGATGCCAGCCAGAGATTGGGCTATGGCTTATAGTCAGATTATGATTTACTTCGCAGATAGGATGGTGGCTTAAAATGGAGCAGTTATCAGAAACACCAAAAATGCGCCATATAAGCTATGAACAATACACTCAAGTGAAAGTATCAATCCGGTCAGAAACTGCCGCAGCATTTAAAGCGGCTTGCTCAGCAAACAATGTATCTATGACCAGTGTAATTTCGGAATTTATTGAAACATATAGCAATACAAATGTTCCGAAAAACGGCTATGTACCTAACTTGTCGACTAAACGTCAGCGCCGCGCTGCAGTCCGCAGAATACTTGAACAGCTTGAACGCATTAGAGATAACGAAGAAAACTACGTTTCCAATATTCCTGTTAATCTTCAAGGTTCAGACATGTTTGCTTTTGCTGAATATTGTGTTTCACTCATAGATGAAGCTTATGAAGCACTTGAGACGGCATATATGGAGAAAGCGTAGATAGTGTGTGTCTTTAGATTCATTAAGGTATAGTACTGTATGTGTCGAGTTGGATGTTGGTAAGTATGCTCAACTGACGAAAACCGTGGAGCGCTGCCCCACACCCCGGAGTTTTTTCCGCCGAGGCATTACCGGAATTAATAAAAGAATCGGCGACAGGATTGTTCTCCCATCGCCGTATACCGTATAAAGCCATGACGAGCATCGGGTTGCTCTCCAGCAGAGCCCTGTTTACGTCACGTCTATAGTGTTGACATTTTTTTGGATGATTATTCCATTTACACTAATGAATATTCATAACCACGGAGTATGAATAAATGCGGTGTATTAACATAATAGATTATTAGCCGCTTCGTTATAAGTCGTATCATGTTCTCATCTCCTGCTAAATTACCGCTCCACCATTCTCAAAATTTATTCTGCCATACGCGCCGTTAATAATCTGTATCTGCGGTGGGATATGTCCAATATCAGCGTCATATATTACAGGAATATTCAAACTGTCAATTCCACTTTTTAAAGCGTCAGTAAATATAAAATTGTTTTTATCTTTATACCCATCAGGACGGCCGATTATGATTCCGTTGCAATATTTGAACCATCCACACTTGCGCATTTGCCAGAATGCTCTATAAATATCCGACGCATCCATTTCACAGCTTATGGGGAGCATATCCATAAGAGGCTGTTTAAAATCTCAAAAATAGGATAAACTCATTCCCTTGGGGGAATGGAAAATGTGAAAATATAGCCATAATTATCTAAGTGATATAACAAGAGAGCAATTTGAAATAATAAGAGAAGAATTAGAATAAAAGAGAAGCCATTTTATTTTATTTGGCTATTTCACAAAAAAAATAAATAGTATGGTTATTCGAATCACTTTTCGTACAAAAACAATACGGAGTCGATGTTTGTATTTTTATCAGAATGATACCGCCTTATGGAGATTCAATTAATCCCCTCCCTTTATTAGAATCTCAGATGTTTATTTCAACAATCTTATTACGGCATAAACAAGGCAATGTAAAGATGCGACCCGACGTTTTCCTTGTTTTTATACGGTAAAGGCGATAAGTCAAAAAGCTTGTCGCCTTTATATTTACCGGTAATGCTCGAAATGAATAAACCTCTTTGTTTACCGGGCGTGAATTTTTCCGCATAGCCTGGAATAATTCATCAACTTCTTTAACACTCTACTTTCATAATTGATGATTAAATATTATCGCAGTAACAGAACAATTCATCTAAATAAGGATACCATTTAGAAATAAAGATTTTATCATCAATCATTTTGTATATTTTTTCCTTGCTTGCCCACATAGCGTCACATGTTTCATCGATTTGATACACAACAGATAAAATATCAATTTCCTGATGAAATAACCATATGTCAAATAAAGCTGTTCCCTCATCGTTTATATGCGGTTCGCTGTATTGTTTAAAAAGTTGCCCGTATACAGGGTTTAATTCAATACCTAATTCTTCTTTTGTTTCACGCAGCGCAGCGGATAAACTATCTTCGTTTGTAATTGCGCATCCGCCTGTGGTCTGCCACATACCATCATTGCTTCCTACTCGCTTTGAAATAAGAAATTCACCTTTATCATTTATTTTCCATACCTGTACAATAAGATGGCATTCTCCGGATTTCATTAGTTTACCACGTTCATGTAATAATCCGGTTTTATTTCTATTTTTATCCAAAACATCCCAAAATTCCACCATATAAAACACCATCCATATATATAATCCGATTATATAATTTTTTTACCGTATACATCATTTAATATAAAAACTTACTCTAAAACCGCAACCTGCCAATTATCCTCATAAACAATTTTACCGGGCATGTTTGAATAAACCACGTCGTAAGGTACATTGTTTTTATCGAGCATATCCATTAGAGGTTGTAATTTATTAAGCATATGAGAAGTTGTCGCCGTTTTAAACCACGTTACCGGTTTGCCGGGTTTGTCATCTTCGTAAAACGGAGGATTTGGCAGCTCCTGTTGAAACCATTCGTGGTCAATATAATTGAATTGTTTTGCTTCATCTTCTGTTAGCTTACCTGCATCCAAAAGTTTATGAACCGAAGCAAATATACCGCGCGGCTTTCCTGTTAAGTATGCGCATTCGCGAGTTTGTATACGTACATATTTAGGCGTTATATATTTTGTATTATTTGCTGCATTAATAAAATCTTCCGCTAAAATTGTATAGATAAATGTATCGTGCCAAATGGGGTTTCCTTGTTTATCACGCTTAAAAAAGATATTTTTGCGTAAATGCCCCTCACGGTTAAAGCCAAGCCGTTCAAGCAGTTTCCATGATTGTTCGTTTAATGGATTACACATTGCTATTACGCGGAGCGCAGAATTATTAAACGCATAAGATACAGCGGCTTGAGCAGCTTCTGTCGCGTAACCGTTTCCCCAAAAATTACTATTAAACACGTATCCAAGCTCCCAAGTACCGTATTCTTGTTTTGACAAATATATATTTCCTATAAGCTTTCCGCTATCCTTTAAGCATACAGCCCAAAAGTTATTGTCATTTGACCGCCTTATTGCTTCATTTTTACAGACCTCTTCGGTAAAAACTTCATACGGCTCATATTTAACAACCTTTTCTTGTGATAAATATTCGTATAAATCCTGCCAATCATCTGGTTTAAATCTTCTTATTAATAATCTTTCCGTTTCCATAATCATGCTCCTAATAATAATTTTTTAAATATTATTATGTATCATATCGTTAATTAAAAAGCATTGCAACTATGAAAGGTATTTTTTACTTGACTCAACTTAATAGTGTGTTACAATATACTTTGTAATACAAAACACTATAAAATACAAAAGCGGTGAAATCTTGAATGATAATATTATGAAGCAATTTAAGAAGGGTATACTTGAGCTTGTTATATTAAAATTGCTTTCAAAAAAAGAAATGTACGGGTATGAGCTTGTTGCCGAGCTTAATAATAAAAGCGATGTTTTGAATGTAAAGGAGGGTACGCTGTATCCAATTTTGTATAGGCTTGAGGATAATGGATTTATTGAAACGCGTTGGGAGCAGGCAATTTCCCGAAAACAACCTAAAAAATATTATTCTGTAACGGAAAAAGGTAAGCAGTTAATGAATGAATCATACTTACAATGGAAAGCTATTGCCGAAGATATAACCAAAATTATGGAGGAGCAAATATGAACAAAAACCAATATATAAAAGAAATTGTTAAACGTTCCTGTCTTCCTAAAACCGAACGCAAGCGATTAAAAAATGATTTGGAAAATGAAATTAATTCCGAATTAGAACACAGCGGGAGCATTGACCGGATAATAGAACGCATGGGTGAACCGGACGAGGTTGCCGCCGGAATATATGAAAATTTTTCTGAAAATCCAATAAGGCCATTTAAAGAATACAAATCTAAACAAACTCTTTTTGGGCTGCCGCTTGTGCATATTATTCGTATTAATTCTTTAGGTGTAAATTATTCGGGAAAAAGCGGCGAAAGTTACAATTATTATAATTTGCCTACGGCATGTGGAGTTTTGGCTATTGGACAAAAAGCAAAAGGTATAATTTCAATCGGCAATTTATCTGCAGGGCTTATATCAATCGGTAATTTATCTGCGGGTTTAATTTCTATCGGTAATTTATCTGCCGGTATTTTTACAATCGGTAATTTAGCGATTGCAATACTCTTTACTCTTGGCAATATAGCGGCAGGATTGATATCGGCGGGTAATATGGCTTTTGGATATGCGGCGGCAGGAAATCTTGCGGTGGGGAAATATGCAGTCGGTAATTTAGCGGAAGGATTATATGCATTTTCAATTTCGGATTTATCTTTGCAATTAGATGAATTGAAAGTGTTTTTATCAGACCTTAACGTATCTGCTCCAATAAGAATGTTTTTCAAAATTATTGAAAGCTATTTACATTTATTAAATGATTCATATTTATTTGCGCCAATAATTATTATAACCGGTTTATTAATATTGTTGGCTATAATCATAATACCGAATATTATTTCAAAAAAATTATGCCCGTAAAAATAATTTTTACCAGATAAAGCGTAACATTTACGATGTGTCAACCACGCGGTATAGTAAGAACTATTTTTGCTTCCTATTGAATTATCTAAGTTACAGTAATAAAAAGATGAAAGTCGTCGTTATTATAAACGACGACTTTTATCCATAAGGATTTATAATTAATTTGTTTTAAAGACTTCACCGTTAATAACAATAGCCGATAGTTTACTTGTATTCATTAAAGTATAATTATCGGGATTCATTTCTATATTATATCGTACATTAATTACTTCATCCGGCTGGCTTGTAAACGAAAAATCAAGTAAGTTTACTTCGCTTCCATCGCTGTAAAGAAGTTTCACATTATTATTACTTATAATCTTTAAGTAATAGGTATTCATATCGAAACCAGTGATATTTGTTAGTAAATTTCCATTACTATCTTTAATTTCAAAATACAATTTTGTCGAAAACAAGGAAATATCGGCTTTTGTTAAAGTCATTACCGTATCCAAATTTTTAAATTCATAATCCTTATTTATAGATATTGTACTTTGGCTTTGATTGGACGTAAAGTTTGTTTTAATATGCCAATTTCCGTCTATAAAATTATAACTATTGGTTTTGAAATTTATACCATTCATATTTTTCAAATCTTCAAAATCGTTAACTCTTAAAAATTGATAAGAAGTATCGTTATCCAAACTTAAGCATATTCCTAAAGGGTCATTGTTATTTACTAAGTTCATAATCCGGAAGTTATATTCTTTGTTGTCTTTTTTAATACTGTTTGTAAATTTGATTGCTATAATATTATCATATTGCTGTGTTGAAAGTCCGGCAATGTCAACTCCATCTGCGGGCGGCATACCATTGACTATTTCCGGTGGAGAAGCTTTAACTTTAGCGAATATTATGGAATCAATTGTAACGCCGATTTTTGTTTGAATAGGATTATCTAAAACACCATCAAATATTTTCTTAAGTTCGGTATCCTGCTGGTCTGCAATATTATAAATTTTCACATTGGCTTTTTTATAGGCGTTATAAAGGTCTAAATCAACTGTTTCATTTGAATCCTCTATATTGTAAATCAATCTATCTATCCTTATGTCTATTGTTGAGTTGGTAACATTTTCAATATCATAATGAATAATAGGCAGACAGTAATAAGTTTTTCCATCATCACTAACTTGATTTTGCGGCTCAATTGACCGCTTTCGATATTGTTTATTTTTATGCTTGGAATCCATCCCTATATCCAGATGTATGACCGGCTATTGTATCACTTACAAAGCTTGAACCATCATTTTTGGTAAAAATAAGTTCCGGTACAATTCCCATATTATCAGCCAAATAGCTTGATAGTGTCATTGTAATGCCGTTGCTTTTTACTTTTGTGTTTGAATATTTAACACTATTTGAAACATCATTGAAGTTATTAAACAAAGTATTAAAAATACCTAAGTTGGCAGCAAATATAGTTATGCTCGTTAAACTAACGATAGCTGAGACAGCTATAATAGAGGTTAATTTTGCTTTTTTATTTTTCAACTTTTCTTCCTCCTTTAATCTGGCATAAAATTTACTTTTAATTCTTTCAGTATCTAAGCCGTTCATTTTATCCAAGTCGTTCATTTTACACCTCCTATAATAAAGTTGTGGTCAAACGAAGGGAGCGAATTGCAAACGCACCTGATCACCACTGTTAAAATTGGGCAATACTGTGAGTACCGGACGATGAAAATCACCAAGAGCTAAGCGCTCGAAATGGAGCTAATCGACCGTCTCACGACCCGGTGTTCGGTTTTGGAAAGTAGAACCTTGCGTTCGTATGACCGGAGATTGAATCGGCAGTGAAAAGACGGAAAACCGATACAAGGAGGACATAAAAATGGTAGCAATAGGAATCGACATTTCCAAAAGTAAAAGTACAGTAGCGGCTGTTGGAGAAGGTAAAAAATTCTACAAAAGCCGTTTGATATTTTTCATAATAAAACCAGTTTGGCGGAATTGGTTTCATTTGTAGAAAAATATAACAATGCACATGTTGTAATGGAACATACAGGGGTATACTATCAAGTAGTTGCACAAACATTAGTTGATGCAGGCATTAACGTGTCGGTAGTGAATCCTGTATTAGTACATGACTATGGCAACAATTCATTAAGAAAGGTAAAAACCGATAAAAAAGATTCAATGAAAATTGCACGCTATGCTCTTGATAATCGTGAGGAATTGCGCAATTACACAGCAACAGAGGCAACACGGGATAACCTAAAATCTTTAGTGCGGCAGTTTAGTTTTGAAGATAAAACCCTGATTGCTCATAAAAATAGGCTGTATTCTCTTCTTGAACGCGTTTTCCCTCGTATTGATGAGTTTTTCAAAAGTCCAACAAAATCAAACGGACATCAGAAACTGATAGATTTTGTTATTGAGTTTTGGCACAATGATTGTGTGAGCACGCTAAGTCTAAGCAAATTTATCGATAAATATAAAAAATTCTGTAAAAAGAACCGGTATATTTTTGATGAAGCAACTGCTTCAAGATTCACACTATATCACGAGATAACCTCACCACTATGCAAAAAAACGACTTCACAAAAATGCTTGTAGCTGATGCCGCAAATCATATTTTACAAATTTCAATTCGAGTAGAAAAGTTACGTCAAGAAATGATAAATCTTGCAAAACAATTGCCCGAATATGAAACTGTGGTAGCTTTTTATGGCGTTGGTGAAACTCTTGCAGCGAAAACTTATTGGCGAAATCGGCGACGTTCGCAGATTTGAAAGTAAACGTTCTCTTGTCGCTTATGCTGGTGTTGATCCGGATAAAAACGACTCTGGTAAAAAAGTATCAGTAAGCGGAAATATTTCTCGCAGCGGCGATGCGCTTATCCGCAAAACGGTTTACCAAGTTGTCGAATGTCATTTGTTAAATTCGCCTGCTGAAGAACCTGTGTATCAATTTCTTGATAAAAAACGTTCTGAAGGCAAGAACTACTATGTTTATATGACTGCTGCTTGCAACAAATTTCTACGAGTGTATTACGCTCGCGTTAAAGAATGCATGGATTCTGTAGATTCAATTTCCTCAGAATCTGATACAACCGCCATTGATTCTGCTAGTGAAGTATCCCTTGCATGTATAACCCCTTTATCAACTGATAATAATAGTAATGCTTTTACTTGCAGACAGGATAGTGCAACGCAGGAGTGCGACATGAGCGGTTTGCAAGGTTTGGCTTATACGAATGAAGCGGTTGATTCTGTAACTTGTGAACGATTAGGTTCGCTGGTAACTGGTTAACCGCTTTTTCATTCGGTAAGGAAAACAAAAGCGATAAACTCTGGGGTGTGGGGCAAAGCTCCACGAACTTTGTCGACTATTGTCATTTGACAATGGTCTTATTGTTTTGTCAAAAGCCATGTTTATCCATGGGTATAATTACCTGTGATTTTTATTCATTTTTAGCTTGACTTTTGATTGGAAAGCTCCATTTTTTGCAATATTTTCTTAAGCTTAGAGCGTTGACGTGACAACTTGATATTAACTATATTCTGGTTTAATGATAATTTGCCGGCAATCTCCTTGCTATTCAATCCATCATGATATTTTAAAAGTAAAATAGACCTATCAGGTTCTTTTGTTTCGTAAATCTTTTGGTTAATAAAATCAACCATTTCTTTACGTAATATTTCGTTTTCAATATCAGAGCCATCTGAAAAATTTGTATCCAACTCAATTATATCTACCCGTTTTTTTCTGACAAAATCTATTGTTTTGTTGCGGGCAATGGTTGCTAAGTAGGATTTAAAATTCAAATCTTCTTTCAGCATTTTTGAATTTTTCCATAGAGAAAGTAAGGTTTCAGCTATAATATCTTCAGTGTCCTGTATATTTAACCTATAAACATTATTTATTACTTTAGCCAAATAACCTGAATATTCTTCAATTATGTTTGAAAAAATATCGGTATCGCCGCTCTTTATCTTCAAAATTGTTTCTCTGCCGTCCATTTGTCACCGCCTTTGGTATCATT
Organism: Holotrichia oblita; assembly: GCA_023690525.1. Classification (NCBI taxonomy): domain Eukaryota; kingdom Metazoa; phylum Arthropoda; class Insecta; order Coleoptera; family Scarabaeidae; genus Holotrichia; species Holotrichia oblita. Next base: position 73,737 of record JALQSN010000141.1, on the reverse strand, counting down.
GAAAAAGCTTTTCATTTTCATATACGTTCATTTTTAATTTTTCTTTCACTATTAAAAATGAAATATTTAATCATGGTTAAAATTAGAATGTTTTGATTTATTTTTAAAAAAGACATAGCTTTTTATATTAGAAGCTATGTCCGCGTGTTAAATTATTAGGCATTATTCAAATAAAGTTGTTTGCGCTATATAAAGCATATAAAAGCCGTCGTTTGTAATAACGGCGGCTTTTATATGCTTTATCATCAAAAAACTTAATGACTACAGTTGAAAGTAACTTTTTTATTTGTTGTTGTTAAAAATAGTATGATTATAAACGTATGTTTATGTGTGTTCGGATAATAAGGTTACAAGCGGCACAGATAATCTCATTAATCACGTTATCCTTGTAGTTTACGTTTGAATCTGCTAAATGCTTATTAGTCTCGTTACCAATTTCTGTTCGCGATTGGTTTTCCATGCCCGAAATGTATAGTGGTATTTTTGAAACTACTTATTTTTTTTGCACTTTTTTCCATAATATCTCTATTGCCGTACAACATTGACTTTGACGGATAGAACATATTCATTAGCGCATCACCAACAAGAATATCTGAATCTCCGACTTTTATTCCAATAGACCCTTTTGTGTGTCCGGGTAATTCAATAACGGTCGCATGAATACCATAATTTTCGAGGGAATCCCCATCACCAAGATAGACTTTTGGTTCAAACGAAGGAATTTCGTCTTTTTGAAAACTTTTAATTGACAGCGACAACACAAATTTCCCTAAAATGCTATGTGCTGATAATGGTTGTAACATATTATCCTTAGCCAATTCATAATCAAATTTGTGCATAGCTATTGGAGCGTTTAATACATCTGCCAAGTATGCCGCATTTTGTATATGGTCAACATGTCCATGTGTTAAAACGATGAGTTTTATTTTCTTCTTTCGGCATTTCTCTAAAATTATATCTTTGTATTGTGTTCGAGAAGTATCGACTAATATCGCATTATTATTTTCTGATACAACATAGCAATTTCCATTTCCACATTGTATGCGTTCAATTTGAGCCATATATACACCTTCGTTCATTATATAAATACTCTAAATTATTTAATTTCATCTTATTTAACACAGTTAATAATTCTTAACCACGATAATCATCAAATTATATCATGATTTATTCATGAATTTAATAGATATTAAATTAAAATTGTTTTTAGCTAATAATTTTTACTCGCATCATAACAATGAGAACCAAATATTATGGTGGTATTTGTTGTTGAAAAATGTCACTTGATGATTGGCTAAGCTTGAACATGTATGATTATCATCTTTATTTTTCGAGTACAGTAAAGTGTTAGCGCATAGGCTGGCATTTTTTTTATTACGCAAGTATAATAATCCTAAAAAAACTATACTTGTTGAATTAATTATTTGCAACCCATGTACGACAATCGGTTAAGTTTAGGTGCAGGGGATGGTATTTTTTTTTGCGAGTATAGCAAGGGAGTTTACTTGTATGAAGCAAAAAATTAAAGCGATGGGTTGGGCTTTTACATTAGCGTGGCGGTTTAATAAAACAATGCTTATAAGCTGGTCTGTGCTTGTATCGGTTGTAGCAGTTCTTCCCGCTGCTGCGCTTAATTATAATAAGGCTATTATTTCAAAGCTTAACGCGTTTTTAACATTGGGTGAGGGTACATTTAATGACATATTGCCTACCATTATTATGTTTGGCGTTATAACGGCGCTTATCGGATTATCAAATAGGTTTAATGTCGAATTTATATATTCGGTTATGTATGACACTTATTATTTTTGTATGGCGGAGTTGTTATCAGACGGCGTACAGGAATACAGTATGGAAGAACTTTTGCAAAAAGATATAAAGGACGAATTTTTTTCTGTTGCAATACGCGAAGGCTCACTTACAGATGTTATTAGCGGCTTTTGTACGCTTCTTGGTAAGCTTGTTGGGATAATCTCGCTTCTTATAGTCGCGTTTTCTTTATCTAAATTGATTTTCATTATTTCGTTAGCTTATATAATAGGCGTTATTTGGCTTAATTTAGTTTTTGTAGAAAAGTTGCGTTATAATTGGCAAAAAATAAGAGATAAGGAGCGGCTTGCGGAGCATTACGAAAATATGCCGTATTCACAGGAATATGCTAAAGAATTAAGGATTTTTGAATCAAAAAATTCCTTGTTAAAAAATTGGAGGCAAGCATACGCGCCTATTTATAATTTTCAAATAAAAAACACCGTTGCAATTGAGCTTCGTTCATTTATAAGCGGTTTTGGGTTTTACATATTTTTATCTGTTATGATTATTTATTAACTTTACGCGGTTGCGGAGGGAAAAATGACTGCCGCAGTTTTATTGGTAATTTTTACGCTTTGTATGAATATTTTTACTTCCGTTACAGGCATTGCGCGGACTTTAATGATTACTGACCACGGTGTTTTTGCATTAGAGCGGCAGTATAAATTTTTTGCTAAAAAAGTTAATTCCGCGGTTCATGCTAAAGGGGTTAATAAAAATCATTCAAAAACTAAACAAGCAGATTTAAGCCCCGTATTTGAAACAAATGATTTATTTTATTCATATAGAAGCGACACAATGGCGCTTGACGGTGTTTCGGTAAAAATAAAAAAAGGAGAAACCGTTGCGTTAGTCGGAGCAAATGGAAGCGGTAAAACTACGTTAGTAAATAATTTATTACAATTGTATAAACCGCAATTCGGCAGATTGTATTTTAACGGAGTCGATTATAACGAGCTTGAAAACGGTTTTTTAAAAAACCGTATCGGCGCGTTTTTTCAGGATTATTATTTATTCCATATGCCTATTTTTGAAAATATCGGTTTTGGTGATATTGAAAACATAAATAACATAGATAAAATTAAACGCGCGTTAGATAAAGGCGGTGCAGCGGGTTTTGTGGAAAGAACGCCAAAAGGTATTGATACATTTGTATTTAAATGGGTAGATGAAATAGGGTTTGACTTTTCCGGCGGGGAACGGCAAAAGCTGGCAGTTTCAAGAGCACATATGAGCGATAAAGATATTTTAATTTTTGACGAGCCTGCTTCAATGCTTGACCCTATATCGGAATTGGAGCAGTTTATGAATATAAAAGAAAAGCTTGAAGGAAGTACGGCTATTTTAATAAGTCACCGAGTTGGGTTTGCAAGGCTTGCCGATAAAATAATCCTGCTTTCGGAGGGTAAGGTTGCGGAAGTTGGAACTCATGACGAGTTAATGAAAAAGAAAGGTCTTTACGCAAGCTTTTTTAACGAACAGGCGCAATGGTATCAACAGGACGCGGAGGAAGTTATAAATGGATAATAGAAAAGGAAATATAAAATATTTTTTTCGCGCGTTGGCATTAAGCGTAAAAATTAAAAGCCCTGTTTCATTCATTGTCAGTATTTTAGGATTCGGCGCGGCGTTTTTTCCTATGTTGATTTCTTTACGGCTTCAAATATTTACAGATAATGTGCAGTTATTATTTAACCAACCGGATTTTCTTAATGCATCAATAAAGTCGTTTGCTGTTTTAGCAATGTTGTATATTGCTCAAACGGTTTTTTCTCTAATAGAAAAATATGTTTCGGCACAAGATACGGCAAGAATAAAGCGTTATTTAAAAGAGCAAATGCTTGTTTTACTTTCTTCAGTTCCATATAAATATATTGAGAGCCGGGGAGAGTTTAGAGAAAAAGTAGATTTTGTAAAACAGTACGGCGGCGAAAAGACAGCGGGAAGTGTTTCGCTTATATTCAGTTGGGCAGCGGGTATTGTTTCGTTTGCAAGCGTAACCGCAATACTTTGGACGGTAAGCCCTTGGATTGTATTAGCGTTAATTATAACTTGTATTCCGGCAGTTATTTTATCTAATTTGCAAAAAGAAGAAACATACCGCACACGTACAAAATGGATGAAGGAAGGCAGGTTTACAACGCATTATTCCGATATATGCCGCCAAGGTTCGCCAATGAAGGAAATAAGGTTTTTTGGCTTGTATCCTTTTATAATGGAAAAATGGCGTAATTATTCAAAGGATTGGATGGAAAAAAAGAAAAAGGTTACACGTAAACATGTTGCATTTAACGGCGCTGCGGATTTATTGCGAAACGGAGTTTACTTAATTGTGCTGGTTATAACGGCTTGGGAAATTTATCAAAATCCGGATAAAGGGTTAGGCTCATTTATGATGGTATTTTCCGCGGCTGGGCAATTACAAGCAATAACCACAACATTACTTATAAACGCGGTCAGTATATTTTCAGATGTAAAGTATATGGAAGATTTTTTTACGCTGCTCGAAACAGAAAAGGAAGAGATTGGTGAAGGTTTACCATATAATAATGTGTTTATTGAATTCAAGGATGTGTGTTTTTCATATCCGGATTCCGGCTTTTTGGCTTTGGATAATTTAAATGTAAAAATAAAGCAAGGTGAAAAAATTGCGATTGTAGGCGCAAACGGAAGCGGAAAATCCACTTTTGTTAATCTTCTGTGCGGGTTGTATTCTCCTAAAAGCGGAACGGCAAAAATAAACGGTGAATTAATTAATGAAAACATAAGTAAGGTACGGCGTTCAATGTCCATAATATTTCAATATTTTTGTCAATACCAAGACACGCTGCGAAATAACATTGCTATTTCAGGCCCGGCACGTTCGGGTGACGATGAAGCAATATTAAATCTTGCAAAACGCACAGGAGCGGATGAGGTTATAAAAAAACAAGAAAATGCGCTTGATGAAATAATTGGCATGTTTTCGCAGGAAGGAAATAATCTGTCCGGAGGTCAATGGCAGAAGGTTGCAATCACCCGCGCGTTATTCCGTAAAAACGCAAGGGTTTATATTTTAGACGAACCAACCGCCGCGCTTGACCCAATTGCGGAAGCTAATATATACCGTAATTTTACCGCTTTAACAGAGGATAAGACAACAATCTTAATATCGCACCGGCTAGGGGTTACAAGTGTTGTTGACCGTATTTTAGTTTTTGACAAAGGAAAAATAGTGGAAGACGGCAGCCACACCGAATTAATGAATAAAAAAGGGCTTTATGCACAGATGTATAAAGCGCAGGCAAAATGGTATCGGTAGTTATATGAGTTTTTATTATTAAATAATAATTTTTATCAATAATCCAACTGATACTTTTTAGCAAAAAAAGTCAAGAAGAATCAAACATATCCTTCTATGCTTATTTTATGATTAATTAAGCAGAGGAGGAATTTTTATATGATTAAATATTTAAAACTATTATTTTCAAAAAAAAGTCGAAAGAAACCAAAGATACAAAAAAATGTATGAATTGCTTATTAAGGATTCCTGTTTATTGTAATAAGTGTCCGTATTGCGGTTGTGTGAATTTTTTGTAAGACTATTATAAATATTAATAATAATAAAAAGAAAATTATAGAAGGGAAAGAAGAAATGGATTTGACAAAAAGTATGCAAAAAGCAATTCAATATATCGAAGATAACATACTAAGTGACCTTGATGTCAAAATAATTGCTGAAAAAGCATATGTTTCGCCGTTTCATTTTCAAAGGTTATTCCTTTTATTAAGCGGTATGTCGTTGGGAACATACATCCGCAACCGCCGATTATCGCTGGCAGCAATTGAATTACAATCGACTTCGAAAATGAAATTATATCTCCAATACAGGCATGGATAAATAAAGGGATTGCGGTTGTTAACAAAGAAGACAATTCTTGGAGCGATATGACGCATACAAAAAAGCATTATGATATGTTGGCGAGGATGGGAGTTCCTTCTTTTTATTATTCGGCAATTGGCGATAACGATTCTGAGGATATTGGCTTTCTTGATTTAACGACAGGCGAATGGAAAAACAAAACTATATTGGAAATTTTTTTCGCATCATATGGGAAAAAACCGGGACCTGACTTCATTGACATCCTGCCAAAGGTTTTATTGTATGAATAGAAGTAGATTTTGTTAATACGATTAGCGTATTAAAAAAGCGTCTAACTGGTGTGTTAATTACTTGTTAGACGCTTTAATTCATTGTTGTAAATATTTTTTCATTTTATCCAAAACTTCGTCAATATCCAGTGGTTTACCCACATGGTCATTCATTCCAGCTTCCTTACACTGTTCAATATCCTCACGAAAAACGTTTGCCGTCATAGCAATTATGGGAACATCCGCCGCTTTAGCAAAACCAAGCGAACGAATGCGGCGCGTTGCTTCTAAACCATCCATTTCGGGCATTTGTATATCCATAAAAATAATATCATAATTTTCAGGTTTTTCGCTGAACATTCGTAATGCTTCAACACCGTTTTCCGCACAATCAATTTCAACATTTGTATCTTCTAAAAGAGCTAGAACAATATCCCGGTTAATTTCCATATCTTCAACCAACAACATTCTATATCCTTTAAATGATACCTGTTCGCTTACATTTCCTCCGGATTCTGTAATACTCTGATGTCAAAGGTGTTCATTTATACATTCGGCAACCGATGAAAGGAAAATCGGTTTGTGCATAAATTTATTAATACCGGCGTCCTTCGCATCCTTTTCAATGACTGACCAGTCAATAGCGGAAATCATAATAATAATGGATTTGTCTGAAATACGCTTTTTAAGTTCCCTTGATAATTCCACGCCGTTCATGCTTGGCATATTCCAGTCAATAAAAAATATGTCATACTGTTTACCGCTGTCAATCAGTTTTAGAACTTCCTCTCCGCTTCCGGCGGTTTCGCAGTTAACGTTAAGTTGTTTTGCAATGCTTTTAAAATATTCCCTTGTTTCATAATCGTCGTCAACGGTAAGGATTTTAATATCCTCCCGATTTATGTTTAAAGCAGGCGGTATTTCCATCGAACCTCGCTTAATCTTAATTGTAAAATAGAATGTTGAACCTTTGCCAATCTCTGATGTGAGCCATATTTTACCGCCCATTAGTTCAACAATATGCTTTGATATTGAAAGCCCAAGCCCAGTTCCGCCATATTTACGGGTTGTATTATTTTCGGCTTGCTCAAAGGAATCAAAGACAAACGGCTGCCTAGACGGGTCTATGCCTATTCCTGTGTCCGTTACTTCAATTTGAATAGTACAAACGTCGTTTTTTTTATTAATCATACGCGCGTCAAGACGGATTGAGGCTTGTTCCGGTGTAAACTTTACAGCATTTGAAAGCAAATTTGTAATAACCTGCGCTAGGCGTTGATTGTCGCCAATTACTGAGTGAGGTATATTATTATCAATATAAACCGCAAAAAGTTGATTTTTTTCATAAATGCGGAAATTTATTACGTTAACAACTTTTTGAATCATCTTTTCAAAGTCAAACTCAACCTCCGACAATTCAAACTTATTTGCTTCTATTTTTGACATATCTAAAATATCATTAACAACCCCAAGTAAATGGATAGACGCGTCTTCAATTTTACCTAGCGCATAATCCTTTTTACTTATATCGGAAGCAGATTTTCCAATCATTGTCATACCGGTAATCGCATTTAAAGGAGTGCGGATTTCGTGGCTCATGTTGGATAAAAAGTTACTTTTAGCATGACTGGCTTCTTGAGCAACTTCGATTGCTTCATGTATTTCCAAAGTCATTTTATTTCGCAATAATGCGCTTACAATCATAATACCGCCGGAACGTAAAACTGTTATTTCATCTTCGGAAAATATACGTTCTTTATGGCAGTCGTCAAATCCAATAAATCCCCAAAAGTTATCCCTTATAAATATTGGTACAACTAAGATTGATATAATTCCTTGAGGGGAAAGCGACATTTGTTCCAATGGAGACAATTCGCGTACCAAACTGTTAATACATTGCCCCAAGGAAAGTTTTTCTTCCCATTCGGGTGCAACTTCGCTGTATAAGGTATCAATCGATAATTCTTTTCCTTGCTGCGGTTCTGCGTTTTCAGACCATTCGTATAGTTGACTGCAATATAACTGACCTTCCTTTACTGTGTTTTTCCAAACATACACGCGGTCAACATTTACGGCATCCGCCATCATGCCCATGCACTGCCATAAATTGTTTTCAAATTCATCAATTTCAGATTGAAGCAGTATAGAAGCTGCGTTGTTCATTACTTGCAGCAAATGGTCTTTATGATTAATTTCCTTTATCATTTTTTTGGCGCAGTCATCGGCAATTTTACGTTCTGTTACGTTCCTAGCAATGCCTAGTAAACCCACTATATTTCCGTTTTGAAAAAGCGGTGTCTTTATAGTTTCCAGAGTTTCCTTTTTACCGTCGGGATAAATAACGTCTTCTTCTACTATTTTTGTTTCTTTGTCATTCAAAACCTCGCAGTTCACTTTTGTAAAATAATCAACCATTTTTGTATTTTTAAATACATCTGTATCTGCTTTGCCAATAATTTCATCATGCGGATGCCCAGCAAATTTTTCAAAAACTGGATTACAGCTTGTATATGCAAGATTCGTATCTAAACTAAAGACAATATCTGGTATTGCTTTGTAAACCGTGGTTAGGGTAGCTGTTTGTTTTTCAAGCTCAGCAGTCCTCTTTTTAACAAGACTTTCTAAATTTTTATTAAGATTTTTATTTTTTATGAATAGGTACAATGTTAGAACTACAACAAAAAAGAGAGTAATAGAAAATGCCATATAATAATTCATGCGTTCCGTAGCAGCTTTTTTTTGATAATTAAAGTTCCGGCTTGTCCATGAACGTGTGATAGAATCCGTGTCTATGAAAGATTGAACCTTGTTAATTATGGAACATAATATTTCTTCGTTTCTATTAAACCCAAAAAGAGATTCCATTGGAGTGCTTAAAAGAATATTAATCTTTAATCCTGAATTTTCATAATAATTTGTTTGACTAAGCTGAATAAATTCTGAAGCCATAAAGAGGTCAATTTCACCTGAATTAAGTGCTTTTACCCCTTCGGCTTGATTTTCATATTGTTTTGTTTTTGTATATTCGGGAAACCAGTCAAAAAAAACGTGTTCATGCGCGGAGTTTTTCAATGTGCCTACAGTTGTCCTTAAAACCTGATAATTTGACAAATCAATGTAATCCAGCCTTGACAGAAGCGCATAATTAGAGGTGCAGTATGGTGTTTCGCTCCAAATGAAGTTATTTTTTCTCGTGTCTGTATATAGGAGCTGGGATATTATTGACGCTTCTCCGGTTTCAAGCATTTCTAAAATTTCAGTCCAACTCATAGTTTTTGTTGTTACAATTTCAAATGGCATTCCGGATATTTCACTTATTTCGTTTAAAATATCAACTGCGATGCCTTGAAACTTCTTTTCAGTTTTATTGTAAAAGCTTACAGGATAATTATCATTTTCTAGTGCAAGCTTAACAGGATTAGTTGCGGACGATTCTAAAAATTTTTTTTCTTCATCTGTTAGAGAACGATTTAACTTATATTTTGCATATTCGTATTCTCCGTTATTATACATTTCCATAAGCTTATCCACGCCGCCTGCGGCAATGTATTTATTAATTACAGATATAAAAGGAGCCAATTCATCATTTGCGGTTGATATAGAAATAGGCGTGTATACCATGTTAAAAAATTTTTTTGATTCGATTTCGTTGTAATTTAAAAAGAATGGGTCGGCATCCGCATCTTCAACAAAAGCGTCAATTTCGCCGGAGAGCAGTTTTTCAGCGGCTTCTTTATAACTGTTAACATCAACTACTTTAAAAATAATGGGATAAGCCTTCATGATGTACGAAGCGGTAATCGTATTTGAGAGAAAACCGATTGTAAGGTTTTCAACATCAGATACTTTTATTATTTTGCGTGAATTTGTCCGGGTAAAAATCCTAAGAGCGTGTTCCGCAATGGGAAAAGACATTTTATAAACTTCCGTACGTTCGGGCGTGGGGCATAATTCGCCCATAAAGTCTATTTCTTTTTCATCGTGTTTATTTTTCAACTCATCCCAATTATAAAACATCACCGTTTCAAATTTTATTCCGAATAGGTCTGTAAGTAATTCGCAGAACCTGAATGTAAAGCCTTCATATGAACCGTCAAGCTTTGTAAAAAGCTCCGTTCCAATGAGAGAGCCGTATGTAAAGCTTTCTTTTGAGGCTTTGATTGCTTCAATAGCGTTAATTTCATCCTGAGTTACTTCCGGAATATCTGTATAATAATTGATGGAATTTATATTGAATGTTTCCGTTTTAGTATTTGCATATCCTGATACAGATAATATAAGAGTAAAAATAATTGCAATAAGAAGTTTACTTTTTATAAATAATTTTTTATTAGTTATGCTGCTGCGATATAAACAGGGTAAAAAGCGTGTTTTCAAAGAATTTACCTCCTAAGGTTTTCGGGTTATTTGCATTTTATTATACTATATATAAACATTTATTTGAAGTGCAATAATATAATACCAGATTAATCTTTTATAATTCTATATTCGATATTTGCGTTCATAAAAGTTCAGCTAAAATTTTTTCAAAAACACTTGACCATGACGTTAACGTAATGGTTTACAATATTATTAAGGAGGTCGTGCAAATGGAAAAATACCGCTCAATCCGGGAGGGATATATGAAAGTGGGCGAATTGGCAAAGAAAGCGGGTGTCACCGTTCGCACCTTGCAATACTACGATAAGGAAGGTTTGTTTTCACCGTCAGCGGAAAGTGAAGGCGGGTATCGGCTTTATACCGACAAGGATTTGGTGAAGTTGTTACAAATTTTGATGATGAAGCGATTGGGGTTTACGCTTAACCAGATAAAAAAGAGAATTGTCGCTATGGACACCACTACTGAGGTTTTAGATGTTCTTTCAGAACACGCAGACGAATATTCGTAAGGAGATTAACCACTTGACAGAATCGCTTAACGCTCTTGAATCGCTAAAAAAAGAAATTGTACAAGTGGATTATGTGGATTTTAAGAAATTTGCTGACATTCTCACTCTTTTACAAATGAAAAATGAGCGCTACTGGATTGTAAAATATCTTGATGGTGATGTGCTTGACGAATTAAAGAATCGCACATCAGGCGAAGAAAGCGTCACAAGGATGGCTGATGCCACAAATGATTTTATTATAGAAGCGGCCAAACTGCATAATGATGGTATATCTCCTGAAAGCGAGCAAGGGCAAGACTTAGCAAAAAGATATTGGGATTGGTTGATGGAAGTTACAGGCGGTGATGTAAGTTTATTGCAAAAAATTAACGAACAGGTAGCTAAAAGTACATCAGACGAAAAACATGATGAAAAATAATGATGATAAATTTCGTCTGTTTATAACATCATCATTGGAAATCTATTTTAACAGACTTGCAAAGGAGAATGAAATAAATGCGTAATCTATTTTCAAATGAAAAAATCAAGTTTTTTATTAAAGTAATAATAGCGCACACTATTACTTACATTGTTGTTGGAGCAATTTCTTCCGAGCTGCTTAATTATGAAGCTAATCTTCTTGAAACCTTCGGGTTAAGAAATCCAAATGAAATCGGATTTTTAACGATAGTGTTTGCCCAAATAATCAGAGGATTTTTGCTCGGTATCGTAATTTGGTGGATTAAAGACATCATTATCGGAAAAAAATTGGCATGGTTGAAACTTTGGGCTATCCTCATAATACTTGGTATCTTTAACACTTATGCACCTGCTTCCGGCTCTATCGAAGGATTCGTTTATCTTGATTTTACTCGTTTTGGCGATTTACCCCCTTATATGAGTTTGAGTGCCTTGGAAGTTATGGTGCAACCGCTGCTGTTCAGCATAATAGTAACCGTTCAAAGAAAGAAAAAGTAAAAGAAAATAATTAAAAATGAGGTAAGGACAGTCAATAGAAATCCAAGCGTAAAACTCACTCCCAATACCAGTGATATACTCGCGGAGGAAAAGGAATGTCAACACATGCGCCTAACCTTACCAACCGTCGCGCATGTGTTGGCAAATAAAAGGAACTGTTGCCAACCATTTTATGGTTTTGCAACAGTTCCTTTTATGTTAAATTATATTAAAATAATTAATTACCTAATGCTTTTGAATGTTTTAAAAGCTCCGTCGGCAGAATCTAAAACAGCGGCGAAGATTAATATTGCAGAAATAATAAAAACTGTGCCGCCTGTGGAAAGATGGCTCATTATATCCATATTGGCGGTAAATGTACGTTCGGAAAATGAAATAAAATCATTGCTGAATAAATCCGACCAGTTAAGAATAAAGATTGCTATTGAAACCCATATAACGTTATGAACTAAATTGACTATACATACAGGTATATTCCATCTTCCGTAATATAGCTTAATCGAGGATACTATTAAAGAAAGAATGCTTAATATTACAATATAAGGAATGCTTCTTAATAACGCTTCTTGTGTAAATGGATGAACAACCTCGTGGTTAATCGAAATAATTAATAATGATTCATACTTGTAAATAAGCATAACGATTAAGCATGTAAAAAATACATTTAATGCCATATTAACAATAATATTTGAGCGTGACAGAATAATATTATTTTTATTCGGCAAATTAGGCAAGTTGTTAACAGTCCAAACATTTTCTTTGTAAGAGCCGCGGCGTTCTGCAATAATAAAGCCGATTGTTACCCAAAAAAACGCGGAGCAAGCACCTTGAAACGCTCCATAAAACATACTGCTTATAATCTGGCTTATTAAAATACTTATATTATCAACATCCGCAAGTTGTAAAATTTCAGTTAAAGCAGTAGCTCCGCCCACAGCGAGAGCTACAATAAGAATTACTTTCTTTAATACAAAAATATAATTATCATATAATGCGGGTGAAATTAGATATCGTTGTTTTTGCCGGTATTGACCTGCCAGTTTAGAAGGTGCGCCTAAATTTGTCAGTACAATGATAATATCCTGTTCGCTTGGATTATCAGGCATCATATCCGCAATATTAGATTCCAATTCCCTTTGCACTTCATTGCGTTCATTTTCGGGTAAACGGCGTACAACATCATAAATATAGCGTTCAACCAGATTATTCATTTTAACTCCTCCTCAAATAATTGTTCCATTTCCTGCCCCATTTGCCGCCATTCTTCTTTAAGACGGGTATATAAAGCCCTTCCTTGGTCACTGAGAACGTAATACTTACGGGGGCGGCTCTCAGCAGTATCCCAATCGCTTTTTAAAAGTTCCTGTTTTTCTAAACGCCGCAGTAATGGGTAAAGCGTGTTGGCTTCTATGCGTATATGCTTATCTTCTAAGCTTTGTAAAAGAGAATAACCGTATCTTGGTTTATTTAAACAGCTTAAAACAGCCAAAGTTAATGTACCGCGCCTAAGTTCTGTAATAAGCCCTTGAAATAAATCGTTTTCAGGCATTAGCACCACCTCCTGTAATTATTATATTGTGTGCCACACACTATTGTCAAGAAAAAAATAATAAATATTTTGCAATAGTATAAATTTAATAAGGCAATATAAAATAGCCTTGTGAAAACTTTTATAAAATAGATTTCACAAGGCTATAATATTTTAATTAATTTATTTATTTTTGAAGTTCCTTGGCTGCCGATGTGCCGCCAAGATATCCGGATGTAAACGCATAACCTATGCCAACACCGTTTCCTACATAAGTATCATTAAATAAAACTCCTTCGGACTCAAGTCCAACTGCGTAAAGACCCTTAACCGGTATGCGGTTATCATCTAATACTTGGAATTTTGTATTAACAAGAAGTCCGCCAACAGAGCCAAGGTTGTTTATTTCTGCTTTAATTGCGTAGAATGGTATTCGTTACCCATAGAAACTAAATAATCCTTTGATTTATTAAACGCGGTATCTGTTCCGGTTTTACAAGCTTCTTCGTAAAGAGCAAATTCTTCTGTAAAGATGGAAACATCCATTCCCGCATTTTCAGCAAGCTCCTCCGGAGTTTGCCCTTTAAAGCCATTTCCTTCTTCTACCATTTTCTCAAAAACACTTTGCACATCAACCCAAGGGTTATCCAGAGTAAATTCATCTCTAAAATCGGAATAAAATTCTGGAGGCATACCCGGTAAAGAAGATGCGTTTATACCGCTCATACCGTTTTGCTCAAGTGCGTCAAGCTGTGCCTTAGAAACGATTACATAATGAAACGAACCTTGGAATGCGCTGGTGTAAGCCGCAGCAACAGCTTTCATTGTGGAGGTTTCATCACGGAATCTGCTTCCTGATGCACCCACGTTCATAAGAGTCGGAAGATAACTAAGCATTAATGGGTAACTTGCTTTAAAAGATTCAAAGCTTTTTTTCAAGGGTGCGGTTGCAGGGACAATTGTTTGATGCAGCATTTGCCCTCCGAAATTATCCGGAAGTTTAGCTCCTGCAGCCCAAGCCATTTTTAAGCCTTCGCCAACATTTTGCCCCAAACCGCCGTTTACGCCTTTAAAGCCAAAGCTTTCGGCAACCATTTCCATATTTGCCGCATATCCGCCTGTAGCGATGATTACGCTTTTTGCGGATATTTCTAATTTAGTGCCGTCTGATTTTTGAGCGATTACTCCTGTAATCTGACCGTTAGAATCTGTGATTAAGCTTTTGCCTGTTGTATTTGTAAGAACCTGACCGCCGTTTTTAACAACGGTATTATCCAGCATATTACGTAAAAGAGGTTCTCTTGAGCTATAATCAAGCGGAAGCATATGTAACTGTTCGCCTGCGAAATTTAAAAAGATTGTTTCGTAGCCATGACCTTTAAGCCATTCATATGTATCCTTAGATTTTGTAACATATTGGCGAATAGCGGCAGCGTCAACGCGCCAATGGCAGTCCTCAATCCATTTGGCAATCATTTGGTTTTCATCAACTTCTAATCCGTTTTCAAGCGCAACGGAAGAGTTGATAAATTTACCTGCCCAAGAAAGGTTGCTTGCGCCCCCGATAACTCCTGTTTTTTCAATAAGAATAACTTTTGCGTTATTTTCTGCGGCAGATACGGCGGCGGATACACCTGAAGCGCCTGCGCCGATAACAACGATATCGGTTTCCATCTTTTCAACTTCACTGTCATCAATCACAACGGCTGTTTTAAAATCATCAGGATTACCGCCCGCTTGGGCAATCGCATCAGATACCGCATTGATTATGGCTTTACTTGTAAATGTCGCGCCGGCTACAGCGTCAACCGCTATAGAATTTGCTTTAACAATTTGTAACGGAAGGTCTTTTATTGCGCTGTCGGAAATACCGGCTGTTTCATCATGCTCAACCACTTCGACATTAGCAATTTTTCCGCCGTCAATTGTTGTTTTCAATTTTACAGAACCGTTCATTCCGTCGGCTGATGTTTCAAAAACGCCGTCTGTTATTATTCCTGCAATGACTTCATTTTCATCCGAATCATTATTAGCAGCGGAATCGTTGTCAGTAACCGGGGTATTATCGGTTACCGGATTATTATCCGCTACCGGAGGGATTACATCTTTAGTGTCATTAGCGTTGCTGTTACCGCAAGCAGCCAAACCTAGTAATATTACTGTACATAATACAAAAGCGTAAATTTTTTTGCGTAAATATTTCATAATTTTTCTCCTTTATTTTTTTGAATAAACATAAAAGTATATTCTTAAAGTGATTATAATTTGCAAATTTTATATTAGCAATCAAATGAAATTTACAAGTTTTCAACTTTTAGTTATATCAGTAAGATGTGTATGGTTTGTTTTTCATAAAATAAATGTTACAATGATTTTAATAATGAAAGTTATTAGGGATGTGGAGTATGGATTTACGTCAAATGAGATATATCACAGAGATTGCTAATAAAGGCAGTATATCTGCGGCAGCGGCAAATTTATTTGTCACTCCCCAAGCTTTAAGCAAAGCCATTAAGAAAATTGAAGAAGAATTTGGAGCATTGTTATTTTACAATGAAAAACAAGGAATATATCCAACCGAGTTAGGTTCATACCTGATTAAAGAATCGGAAAGCATTTTATTACGCTACAGAGAAATGGAAAAGCAACTCTTTAAAATAGCTTCGGTACAAAAGAAACATTGTAAAATTGTTTTTAGTCACGGAGTGCCGCATGCTCTGTCATCGGAATTTTTAAATGATTTTAAAAACAAATACCCGATGGTGGAATTGGAAATGTTGGAATTACCTGACCTTATAGCGGAAGAATATGTCCAACAAGAAAAATACGATATCGGGTTTTCAATAGGAATACCAAACCAACAATCGGAATATGTTTACACGCACATAGCTTCTTATAAGGTATGCGCGGTAATGACGCGGGAATTTCCCTTGGCAGAAAAAAGCACCTTATCATTAGAAGAAGTATCAAAGCATCCAATCATAACAAAAAACGCTAATTATAAAATATTTCATATTGTAGAGGAAGTAGCAAAAAATAATAATTTAAAATTAAACTATATACTTTCTTCACCAAATGAAGTGTTATGGGAATCAATGATAAAAGAAAATAAAGGCGTTGGCATAGGAATTTCTTTTTTAGAGACGCATTCTCAAGATAAAGGATTTGTGGCGATTCCTTTTAGCGAACCTTCGATGAATTGGAGTATTTACTTATTCCATAAAAAGAATCATTTCATGGGAGAAGCTGCGCAAAATTTTTATAATCACGTAAAAATATGGTTTGAGCAAATAAATAAATAAAAGAGCAGGGTATAAAAATTTAAAAATTATTATATTCTGCTCTTTTTAAAATTAAAATTATCTTTTATTATTTGTTAATTATTCGTGCGTATCGTTATTATTTTTTTTCTTTCTGGATAAGGCAAGACCGCCAAACCCGCTTATTATTGCCATATAATATCCTAAATCATATAAAAAACCGTTGTTATTAACTTCATAAATATTTATATCACTGTTAAAAAATGAGCCAATTAATGAAATCGGCGCAATCCACCCGTGCCAGATTCCGGAAAAAAGACCGGCGGTGTTTTCGGGCGAGTTAGTTCCGTCACCGGGGAAACATCCGGTTAAGGATACGCATAATAAAATAATAATCAGAAATAATAAAATATTTTTTTTAATTTTCATGTTAAAAAACCTCCCAACTTATAAAAAGTAAAAGCAATTATAATTCATAAAATAAATTACCGCAAATCAAATTATGATAAATTTTACAAATTACAAACTTGATATCCGTAATAAATTTGTTATAATAATGTTTATTCAAAAAATACCGAAAAGAGGATTGACTAATGAATATATTTGAGAATATGACAAAACAGGAATTAAAAAACCGGATTATTGAAAATGTTAAAACTTTATCCCGTAAAACCCTGCAAACTGCTTCACCTCTCCAAATTTACGAAGCTCTTGCGTTTACAATCCGCGACGTTGTAACAGACAAATGGATTGCGACACATGATACTTATAATGAGCTTGAGCCAAAGACTCTTTATTATTTATCGATGGAATTTTTAATGGGACGTTTTCTTGGTAACACTATAATCAATTTATGCATGTCGGAGCCGTTAAATGAAATTTTAAATGAATTAAATATTGATTACAACCTTATCGAAGATGCGGAAAGAGACCCGGGCTTGGCAACGGCGGCTTGGGAAGGCTTGCGGCTTGTTTTTTAGATTCTCTTTCAACATTGGAATATCCGGCGTACGGATGCGGCATACGCTATCATTACGGTATATTTGAGCAAAAAATTGAAAATGGTTATCAGGTAGAAAAATTTGATAACTGGCTTGAAAACGGAGACCTTTGGGGAATCAAACGCGCAGAATACGCTCAGGAAGTTAAATTTGGCGGCAGAGTTTCCACAATGAAGCAAATTGACGGTACATACCGTTATTATTTAGAAGATTATTATTCAATAATGGCGATACCTTATGACTATCCTGTTATCGGGTTTAATAACAACACAGTAAACACCCTGCGTTTGTGGGATGCTAACCCAAAGAATCAATTTGACCTTGCATCGTTTAACGAGGGAAATTATTCCAAGGCTGTTGAGGAGCAAAACTTAGCGCGTACATTATCCGAGGTTCTTTATCCTGCCGACGAGCATATGTCCGGCAAGGAGCTGCGTTTAAAACAACAGTACTTCTTTATATCGGCAACCCTTCAGCTTGCGCTTTCGCGTTATAAAGAAAAAAACAGCGATTTTAGTCTTTTATCAGATAAAGTAGTTTTCCAGCTTAACGATACCCACCCAAGCATGACAGTTGCGGAGCTTATGCGCATACTTATGGACGAATACGGTATTGAATGGGACGACGCTTGGGAAATTACAAAAAAATGCTGTGCTTATACAAATCATACTATTATGTCCGAAGCGCTTGAAAAATGGCCGATTGAGCTTTTCAGCCGCCTGCTTCCAAGAATTTATATGATTATAGAAGAAATAAACCGCCGTTTTTGTGCGCTTTTAATTGACCGTTTTGGAAATAATCCGGATAAAATACGCCATATGGCTATTGTTGCGGACGGTCAGATAAGAATGGCATATCTGGCAATTGTCGGAAGCTTTTCTGTAAACGGGGTTGCTGCAATCCATACGGAAATCTTAAAAAATCAAGAGCTTAAAGATTTTTATGATATTTATCCGGAAAAATTTAATAATAAAACTAACGGTATAACTCAGCGCCGTTGGTTGGCGTTGTGCAATCCTAAGCTTTCAAATCTTATAACAGATGCGATTGGGAACGAATGGATTACCGATTTGGATAGGCTTACCGGTTTAAAGCCGTTGGCAAAGGATAAAGCTTTCCAACAAAAGTTTATGGATATTAAACGCGACAATAAGGTTAAGCTTTCAAATTACATTGAATCCACAATGGGTGTTTCCGTTGACCCCGATTCTATTTTTGATATTCAAGTTAAACGTCTGCACGAGTATAAAAGGCAGCTTTTGAATATATTGAATATCATGGATTTATATAACCAAATTAAGCTTAACCCAAATCTTGACCTTGAACCGAGGACATTTATTTTCGGAGCGAAGGCAGCGGCGGGTTACAGGCGTGCAAAGCTTATAATTAAGCTTATAAACAGCGTCGCAGCAGTTATAAATAACGACAAATCCATTAATTCACGCATAAAGGTTCTATTTATGGAAAATTACCGCGTTTCTTTGGCGGAAAAATTAATACCGGCAGCAGATTTAAGTGAACAGATATCCACAGCGGGCAAGGAAGCGTCGGGTACAGGCAACATGAAGTTTATGCTT
The DNA here is from genome assembly GCA_023690525.1 of Holotrichia oblita. Taxonomy (NCBI): domain Eukaryota; kingdom Metazoa; phylum Arthropoda; class Insecta; order Coleoptera; family Scarabaeidae; genus Holotrichia; species Holotrichia oblita. The sequence continues at coordinate 54,582 of JALQSN010000141.1, read as the reverse complement.
AACGGAGCGTTAACAATAGGAACTCTTGACGGCGCAAATGTTGAGATACTGGAAGAAGTCGGCAAGGATAATATCTTTATTTTCGGCGCAACAGTTGAGGAGCTTATAAACCTTAATAAGAGCGGACAATACGCTCCGTGGGATATTTATAATATGAATTCCAATGTACGCATGGTTTTAACCCAGTTAATAAACGGCTCGATATCTCCGGAAGACCACAACCTTTTCCGCGAAATTTACGACAGTCTTCTTAACGGTTACGGTGGCAGCCGCGCCGACGAATATTTTATCTTAAAGGATTTTGACAGCTATTCGGATGCGCAGGGGCGTGTTAACACTGCCTTTAAAGATAAAGCAGGATGGGCTGAACGTGCGATTATAAACACTGCGTCAAGCGGTAAATTCTCAAGTGACCGCACAATAAAGGAATATGTAAATGATATTTGGAAATTAAAACCGGTGCATATTAAATAGGTTGTGATTATTTAAAGCTAAAACCCCCGTAAAGCTTATTTTTTAAGTTTTACGGGGGTTTTTATATAAACATTGAATATTACGCAGAGGCGCCAAAACAAAACACACGGTAGAGGAATTTTATCAAATTCAAATCCACGAAACAACGTGGGATGAGGAAGCCTATCAGCGGTATCTTAGGAATGAATCCAGTTTCGTCATAATCAGCAATGTCATAAATGACCTGTCTGATTATGATCTGTTGAAAACCTACAAAGGTCAGCAAGTGGTAGAAAATTCATTCCGATTGTTAAAAGAACCGCAATTGGCTTCGGTGATTTATCTCAAAAATCCCTTACGCATTGCGGCTATGAACATGCTTCTGAGTTTTCGCTACTGCTTCGAGCCATTGTACAGCATAGACTTCGCGCTGGGTTAGAGGCATTCGAATCCAAAAATCCCGGTGTGAAAGTTTATTCCGGTTGGGGTGGTCGGTCACTTAAAAATCCGACATTTAAGTTGTTTTACGAACACACCATTAATTGCCGCTTCGAAAGAGAGAATTATAACCATTATTCATTTTCTTGGCCGCATATTGAAGCACAAAAAATAATTGAACCTCTTTTGACGTTTTTGGGCTATTCGCTGGAACAGCTTATTGCTTAACTTAATTATTTTGTTTTGCTGAACAGCTTAACGCAGGATTCGTATAGAATCAGAAAAGAGAATACTAATTGACACGCTAACCGAAAAAGTAGCTTAATTTATATCCCAAAAACTACTAAATGATGTTGTTTTGTAGTGATGTTTCGAAATATTGACGACGCTTTTATCTAATCATTTTAATTATTTTATTTTTTGCTCAACTGCTCAATGTGGGTTTAAAATCACATGATTCAACAATCCTTGAACAATTCCTTTACCCCGATATTCAGGCAAACAGAATGCTCCGCATATGTTTTTCATGCTACTATCTCGACAGTCAAAAGTTCTCAGCAAAAAAATAAAAAAGTGACAAAAAAATTGCTCTTTGCTAAAAAACACCTTAAACTATTAGTTGAAGACTAATTTGATAGGAGGCGAGCATTTAGCAGAGAGCATGTAAACATTTTACCAGAAATAAATGACATTTGAAAGAGAATCTGCTAAAAAACATATGATAAAATTTTTGAACGATTCATTAATGGGATTCAAAGAATGCTTTACACGAAGAAAAACATTCGAATGGTTTGTTATTGTTGTAATCGGATTAATGCTATGCACAGACACGCTAGGTGTAACATCAATAATAAGAGAATTGAATATTGCACCGAGTTGGTACACGACATTTATCCATTTCTTCCGCAGTTCAGGGTGGAACTTGAATTCCATACGAGAAAAATGGATTAACACAGTAAAGATGATGGGACATGTTGTGAAAGCTTGCGATATGTACGTATTAATTGGTGACGGTATAAAAGTACCAAAAGAAGGACGTAAAATGCCGGCAGTTAAAAAACTACATCAAGAATCCGAAAACTCTGGGAAAGCAGAGATATCTTCGGTCATCTTTTTGGTGTTATCGGAATTTTTGGCAGGCAGCACATCCAAATTATTTAGTATTCCGCTAATTGCCAGTATTCAAGATGGAGATGAAGTAATTCGAACATTTACAGATAAACCAGAAGAAGAAGTTTCTCATGTAGTACAGGTAATCCGGCACGCCGGCACAGTGGCCAAACAAATAGGGTCAAGTATTCTTTTAGCTGACAAATATTTTTTAAGCGAAGATGCTCTCAAAGAAGCAGCACAATATATGAACGCCTTGGGCGAACCACTATTACAAATGGTAATAAAAGCTAAGATTTCATATGTTGCTTTTCTTGAACCAAAACCATACAGCGGCAAAGGTCGTCCTCAAACAATAGGCGAGCGAGTTAAACTTAAAACTTTATTTCATACGCACAGGGATCAGTTTACACAAGCTTACGTTTACATGTATGGGAGAGCACAGGTGTAAGCGCGCACGATAAATGAAAAAAATCCGCACTAAAAATGGTAAAAAATATTTAAAATAAAAAACAAGGATTTAATTACTTTTTCCTTGTTTTTTATTTGTATTTTTATGTTTTAAAAATAATTCTTTATATTCTTTATCGGGTATATATTCAAGAATATCCTCTATTGTACAATCTAATGCTTCACAGATTTTATTCAAATTATCAATAGTAAATCGTTTAGTTTTTCCATGATATATATCATTAATTGTTGCTGCTCTTATTCCTGTTTTTTCAGATAATTCTTTTTGTGTTATATCAAAATCGTCTAGTATTTCCGCTAATCGAAATAGAATCATGATAAAACTCCTTCATCAATATATGAAAAAATTTTATCATTCTATTCATGTTGATTACGTTAAACGTAATATTACTATAAAAAAATTAATAATTAGTAATTATCAACTCTTTATATATACTGTTATTTTTACTTTGTGTTGATAAATTGTTAAATCTACAAACCTCATAAATGTTGTATGTATGATATATATTCCTAATCTCTTCGCAATCGTTATATGAAAGAATAAATTTTTGTTTTGTGCTTTGAAGAGCATTAAATAATCTTTCATGATCTGATTTTTTAAAATCTACAGAATAATATCTTTCCGTTCCATAATATGGCGGATCAAGGTAAAATAAAGTATTTCTATGGTTAAAATCATTAATTAATTGTTCAAAATCTTTATTTTCAATAACGACATTCTTTAACCTTATTTGTATTGCTGAAAGGTATTCTACCATTTTATTAATATCTTTTTTCATACAACCAAATACTCCGCATTTTGCACCAAAACTTGTCTTTATCATCCAAAAGAACCGAGCGGCTCGTTGTATATCAGTCATATATTCAATATTTTCATTCTTAAAGCCATTGAACAACTCTCTTGAATTCAAAACAAAGCTTAATTCCTTTTGTAATTCGCCGCAATGATATTTAACAACACGGAATAAATTAACAAGCTCTCCGTTTAAATCATTATATACTTCTGTTTCTGTATGTTGGTCTTTATAGAACAGAACCCATCCCGCTCCGCCGAATACCTCAACATAGTAATCAAACTTTTCTTCAGGAAACCTATTGAGAATTTCTTTCTTCAAAAGATTTTTTCCACCAATCCAACTTATAAAACTATTCATATTTAATTAATCCTCTCTCTTGTATGCTATTTACTTATCAAATAAATGAAATAAAACAAAACTATTAAAAAAAGGCATACAAAAAAGAAGGTGTTTGAAAAACGAATAAACACCAATAAAAAAATACGAAAAGATTAAAGAGCGAGAGGAGGGTATTGCCTTAACCTTACATTGATAAGTGCGCTCATAATACGACGTCCTTTATCAGTAACAAGATACCTTAAAGACCGAGGGATTTTTTTAATTAAGCCATGAGCTCTAAGCTTTGCCAACAACCTTGTCATTCGATTACGGTAAGCAATTAAATCAGAATTGTCCTTTTTCCATAAAACGTTACGGATATCAGCATTGGTAAATCCTCGAATTAAAAAGGAAGCATTGGACAACTCGCAGAACAAGCGGAAAGTTTCTTGTTCCCACGCATTAAATCCGGTAAACATTCTGCCATTAACTTCAACCTTGCCGCATAAAGCATCAAGTTCTTTATCTATGCTGCCTTTTGGAATGATATTGTTCAAAGAAGCAAGATATCGTTTATTGGACGCTTTAGAAACTTCAGCGTACCGATAAAGGTTTGAAATGGATTTCCCCATTGGGCTCCATCGCATAGAAGTTGTTCCGTCTTTGTGCCTGACTTTTTTACTTGTTTTAAACTCTCGCGGGTCGTTAATGGTTGTTTCAATCCTCAACACGCTAAATTTATCGTACATTTTGATGCTGTTGGATTTCATTTTGTGCTTTATGCGGAATCCTTGCGGGCGTTTACGATAATCGGAGACTAATTCTCCCTGAAACTTGGGATCAAGTTTACGACCCAAAAAAAGAAAATACATCATCACACTTGAAATCATAAAATGCATGCTCGACCAGAGAGGGATATATATCCTCTAAATCCGCTCGGGATTTAAACATAACATCGGTCGCATACTCGCATTGGTCTATGCACCAAAAATAGCTTTGATTAAATGTTTTTATTATCGTTTCAAGATATGGATTCAACTTCTTCGCAAATCCATCAAGCATTCGGCAAAGTTTTTGACTATCATAATTATCTGCCAATTCCTGCGCTTTTTCCGGATCGCTAAGATAAGTAAATGAATTGTCATGCATAGCGTATGTTATTCCTTCTTCATCGAATATACGCCGCATGAGTTCTCGTCCGTTTATATAAACTTGTATTTGAAAAGGAAACCACGTTTGAAGTTTTACATGCATAAAACCGAACGTCTTGTCCTTAAAGTATAGGTAGTAATATTTGCATTTTCGGTTTGTGTTTGCTAAGTATAGCAGACCGGTTTCTTTGTTTTTTAACGGTTGTAGCGTTGAGCAGTATTCCACCACGGACAAGGTACAGATTAATCCTTCGTCCACAGGTGAGTTTTTTAGCTGTTCAATCGCTGTTTCTTCTTTTTTGAGATGGTTGATGAGTTCAAATAAATGAGCGGTCGGTTTAATCCTTTTGTATATTCTTCCACATGTTTACAAAGGTTTTCTGTCACAGAGTTTGCATATGCGCTAAAATCTTTCAACAAGATATTGTTATACGATAAAAAATGCTTTTTTCCAGATGGAGAGTAGAATTGACGTATGTGTCCTTTTATTATTATCCTGTCAAAAAATGAAAATGTTCCGTTGATTTTATCTGCGTATTGTTCTATTATATTCATGAAACCAACCTTTCACTTGAATGCTTCTGGGGATTTAGTCTCCGATTCTATGGCACTCTCTTTGACGCCGTTTAGTGTATTATAACACTTGCATTCCTGATTGGTTTGGTTTCTTTTTATTTGTTTGCAGCTACGCTGCGCTATGATTTAATAGTTTTATTTTTTTTCTTTTTTCTTTTTCTTTTTTTATGCAATTAATTTATTATAAGCTTGCATAACAATATCCTGACTTGTTTCGGCATAAATCTGCGTAGTTCCTACATTTGAATGCCCAAGAAGCTTTTGAATGATTGTTATATCCATACCGGCTTTAAGAGCGTTGGAGGCAAATGTATGCCTTAAAAGATGTGGATGAATACGATAATTTATTCCCGCTCTTTCTCCAATTTTTTGTATCTCTCGCTGCACAGCACGACTATGAAGCTTTTCAAATGGTGCATGGTTACAAGTAAATAAGTATTCGCTATCTCCCTTTCTATGTTTTAAATATTCTTCTAAGAATATCTTTGATTTTACGCTGAAATAAACTGTTCTTTCTTTGTCTCCTTTTCCAATAACCTTTACAGATCTTGTAATAAAGTCAATTGCTTCTATTTTGATATCTAGTATTTCACTCAACCGGCAACCTGTAGAGTAGAGAAATTCAAAAACAGCTTTTTCTCTTAAAGTATTACAAGCATTTCGGAGCTTCTCTAACTCTTCCGCGCTTAAAGGCTTCCTTGACCGCTTTTTATCAAATTTAATGGCTTTTATTTTTAAACAAGGATTCTTTTTAATAAATTCTTCTAAAACAAGCCAACTAAAAAAAGTCTTGATAGTATTAGGGTGTGTCTGATAAATAAATAGTATACAAAACTCTCCAAAAACTGCTAAAATAATGCATAAAGAGGAGAGGAGAATTACGAAATGGGAACGACACGCAGGTATGAACTAACGGATGTAGAGTGGGAACAGGTAAAAGACCTAATATCGCCTGAACGTACAGGTAAAAAGGGAAAACCATCAAAAGATAATAGGGTGATGCTTAACGCTATGATTTGGTTAGCGCGAAGTGGTGCACCATGGCGTGATTTACCTGAGCGTTTTGGTTCATGGAAAAGCGTGTATAGCCGTTTTCGTAAATGGATCGACGATGGAATTTTAGATAATATTTTCCGGTTTTATCCTCGGATGCGGAATTAGATGAAATAAGTATAGATGGAACGATAGTGCGGGCACATCAACATTCAGCCGGCGCTAAAAAAGGGGCGAAAAAACCAAATTGGACGAAGCCGTGGAGGATTAAGCACCAAAATACACACGGCTGTAGATAACACGGCTACCCGGTTTACTTTGTTCTGTCTGAAGGTCAAGAATCGGATAGTGCTTATGCTAATGAGGTTTTAGGCAATATAGATATAGATGGTAGTAATGTTTTAGCCGATAAAGGCTATGATTCTGATAAGGTTATAGACTTCATATATGACCAAGGCGGTGAACCTACAATACCGCCAAAATCCAACCGAACTGTGCAACGGCGTACCGATTGGTGGCTTTACAAAGAACGTCATCATGTCGAATGTTTTTTTCAAAAAATAAAAAATTATCGCCGTATCGCTACTCGTTATGATAAATTAGCCTCTTCCTTTGCTGGCTTTATTTGCCTTGCCTCCATTGGCATTTGGTTAAATTGCACAGTCTGATGGATTTATCAGACACGCCCTAGTATACGTGAGCAAAGTTGCATCCTTTATTTTACGTTCTTCAGCTAAATATGACATATACATCCGTATATCATCTGTTGTTATTTTAGATACTGGAACATTCACTTTTTCAGCAAAATGTTCTAATTGTAATTTGTACTCATACAGCGTTTTTTCTGACAATCCCTCAATTTTTTTAGATATTAAAAATAAATCTAGTTTTTTCTTGATATCGGAAGGCTTTACTGCATTTTTATCTTGCTTAAATGAATCGTTTACAGCCTCGTTTAATTCTTCTAATAAAAATTGATTATTAATATCATGCCGTTTTAAAATCTCAGCAATTTGAATAAGTAAAATTTCTTTTGATTGTGACATAATAAAAAACCTCCTAGTACAGCGTTGCGTAGATAGCACTTAATAAAATAATTACAACGAAACAGTAAAGAAGCACCTCGTAGGGGCTAAATTTATTAAGTATCTTTTAAGCAATGCTGTACTAGATAATAGTTTTTATTTGCTATTATACTAAAAGGATACACAATATCTAAATAAGGCGGCGTAAATGCGTTATTTTAACAACGGTTAAATAGCATTTAAACGGGTATTTAATCTTTTTAAAGAATTTTATCAAAAAATATTTTCTATAAAAAATGCTTTATACTTCCTGTTTTACCGATAAATTCGTTTGATAATTACTATTGCCGCGCCGCCTTATTTAGATAAGGTGTCTTAATCTAAAAGAGAAAATACTACTTCTCGCAGGTTACTTAAGTCGGGTACTTGTTCCTTTTTGTATGTACCGTTGTTAACCAATTTAACCCATGTTTTTACTAATATGCTATTTTCGTTATACATCTTTTACACCTCCTTCCTATCGTGCGGCTATTGCTATACTTATTTCAGCAATTGCCATATCCATTTGCGTCTGCATTTCCACTATTGCTAGAGACAACTCAGCAGCAAGTAATTCTGTTTCCGTTGGTTGCGGTATCACCGGTTTTGGCGTAGTTGCCGATATTTCTTCTGGTGAAGCGGTTTCTTTCCATTCAATGCCATTCCAACATGGCAGAATCATAGAGAGTGCCTTTGAGATATCCTCATAAATGAGACTTTCTCCTTCTTTCATGGTATAGTATTGTGGTTTTTCCAATACTTGACCATTTTCTTTTTGAAAATCAACAAGGACAAATTCAATTTTATATCCTTGCTTGTCAATTACTATCGCATGTTTCGATTTCATGCTTTCCTCACCCTTTCATTTTTTGTATAAAAATAACGCCTTTTAAAGCGCTACTTATAATATTAATTATTCTTTTATAATCTTTATAATAGTATTGTTAACTATAAAAAATTAATGTTTATAAAAATAGTAAATCAAATGTTTTCATCTCTCCCAAACAAATACCATACTTACCTGATAAAGATATCCCAATTTGTCGAACAATACAATCTGGTGGAAGAGGGTATGTATCAATATATGATTTAATTCGTTGAGAGAGAATTTTATAACAAGCTACGGTTATATGAGGTTTTTCGTTACGCATATCCCAACCAATAGGGATAACAGTATTATCAATAGCATTAAAAAATTTTTCTTTATCTTTTATTATTTTATCGCTTTGTAAAATATCAATAAATAAGTATTTATTTGATTGCTCTGAACGATTCTTAAAATACAATTGTGCGGGAGTAAGTTTAAATTGGTACATACTAGCTGTTAATTTTTCGATTATTTGAAAAAGTTGTGTTAACATCTCGTATGAGTTGACATATCCCATAAATAACGATAAATGAGGTAGAGCTATAGAATTCGAGTTAAAACCAAGCAAACTAGGTGCTAATGAATTTATACATCTATTTAAATTGATGCAATAACTTAATAATGGTTCAGAAAGAACATAATGAATATTAACTTTTGTGTTCTTTCCGTCAAAAAGATTCATTAATTGCTCCTCCAATTCTTTAAGTGTATCCAAAAAATAATCTCCTTTACTATATTATAATATGATTGCGAAACAACCTGTAATTTGTCGAACATAAAAAATATTATATTTCATTAAAGTCATTATAAAGTTTCTTCGATACATATGATAATCTAATAGTTCCTTTGGTTTGCTCTGGTTGACGATTTGTAAAATACTCCCCAGTTAATTGCTTAAGGTCAAGATTAATATGTAAAATAGTTGTACCATAAAATAAATTAGTTGATTCACTACCGTCTGTTGTATTAATAGATTTTCCTTCCCATAAAAAAAATAAATATTCGACACAATCTTGCTCTGTATTAAATAATAAATCAGCAACTTTACTATGAGAATAACTTGTTGGAGAGAATGTTTTACAATAGATTTGTGTAAATGTTTGTTTAATTTCAATTACAAAATCACGAACATCAGTACCTCTATATAATTTTCCTTTCCATCTACCTTCAATAAGCGGAGTTGTGTATTTAGTTAATGATAATATGTAATTTACTTGCTTTATTTTCCAGAGCCACTTATCAAATATTTGCCATAGAATAGGAAGAAAAAAAGTTATAAATGAAATTATATTTGAAAATGTATCAAATCCAACGGTGTTATTAGTAATATTATTAGTATTTTGTATATTTACATTATTAACCCAATATGGAATATTTGTCCTTAAAAAAAGCACTATTGCAAAAACCATTAATCCTCCTTGTAAAAAAAGATTTGAGACTGATTTCATTTTATTATAATTATGTGCCATTAGTATTCACCACCGTTTATTTATGAAATAAATTTTATTTTTATATTTCGGCAAATTTTAACATAAATGTAAGCGTCAAACAAAGCGACACATAGTCCTCTCTAATAAAAAATAGTAGAATAACTCCAAAACAACATGAAAAACCACAAGTGGTTAATCAAGTCGAGGAGGAAAATTAATGGACACAAGAAAGATAGCAGCAGAGTATCGTCTATCTCATTGGTCGCAAATAATGCGCGAACGTAAAGAAAGCGGGCTAAGTATAAGGGCTTACTGTGAGCAGGCAGGATTTCACGAAAACATATACTTCTATTGGCAGCGTAAGCTGCGTGAAGCAGCCTGCGAACAATTATCTGCGAAGGAGATTAAAACAACAGAGACGGGGCTTATATCCCAAGGATTCACAGAAGTAAAGTTGCAAGAAAAAGACATGAGGTTACCATGTGCGGAAATTACCGGTAAAATTCTCATTGAACTCGCCGGTGTACAAATCACTACAGACAACGCATACCCCGGTAGATAAACTAGCGGTGTTATTAAAGGAGCTTACGCGGTTATGATAAATTTAAAGGATAAACGGGTATATCTAGCCTGCGGAAAAACTGATATGAGAAAAAGCATTGATGGTTTAGCAGCAATTGTGGAGAGTAGTTTTAATCTTGATCCTTTTAGTGAAGCGATATTTGTGTTTTGTAACAACAAACGAGATCGGATAAAGATACTGGAGTGGGATGGCGATGGTTTTTGGCTGTATTTCAAACGATTGGAGAAAGGATATTTCTGTTGGCCTGAACCGGTGCCTGAAGCCACAATGTCGTTAACCAGCGAAGAATTACAAGTTTTTCTGAACGGAACACGAGTAGAATTAAAGCTTAAACGCAAAGAAATTTTTGAACATAAAATCATATAAAAAAGTTATAAAAAAATTATTGAAAACCTTGAAAATGCTTGTATTTTCAAGGTTTTTAAAGTATAATAAATATATGGAAAACTTAGATAAAATTATGGAAATGGAACAAAAATTCAATCGCTTGAAACCCGAGTTAAGGAACAGTCAGCGCAAATTGTTGAAATGGAACTCCTCATTAAATATTACGAGGAGCAGCTACTTTTGACAAAACGGCGTCAATTTGGCGCGTCCAGCGAACAGAGTCCGGATCAACTCCGTCTTGAGAACTTTTTCAACGAGGCTGAGGAGCAAGCAGAGCCGTTACTACCAGAACCCAAATATGAAGAAGTTACATACAAGCGAAAAAAACGCGCTGGTAAACGCAAAGAAGACCTTAACGGACTGCCTGTGGAACGCATTGACTACGAATTGTCGGAAGAGGAGCGTATTTGCCCCGAATGCGGAGAATTAATGCGCGATATAGGCGTTACAGTACGTGACGAGCTTGAAATAATACCGGCAAAAGTGATCCACAAAGAACATGTGGTACATGCTTATGGTTGTGCAAAATGTGAAAAGAATAATGACCATACACCAATTGTCAAAGCAGAAGCACCGAAACCACTAATTAGCGGGTCGCTGGCAACGCCGTCCATAGTTGCGCATTTGATTGTACAAAAATATGTTAATGGCATGCCTCTTTACCGTCAAGAAAAAGGGCTTATGTATGATGACGTAACTCTGTCCCGTCAAACCATGGCTAATTGGCTTATTTATTGTGCCCAAAATTACCTGGCAGCTATTTATTCACTGTTGATTGTCTTTTTATTGAAAGAGGATGTTCTGCACGCAGATGAAACAACAGTCCAGGTGCTGCATGAACTGCAGCGAGCGGCACGAAATAAGTCTTATGAGTGGCTGTATCGAACTAGCGGATGCGCGGCGCATCCTATCGTCATTTATGAATATAAGGAAACGCGAAAACAAGATCATCCCAAAGAATTTCTCAAGGATTTTAAGGGATATCTGCACACCGACGGTTACCAAGCCTATCATAATCTACCCTCCGATATAACCGTAGTCGGGTGTTGGTTTCATGCCAGGCAATACTGGGAAAACCTGTATAAAACCATCCCTGAGGGTAAGCGTGACGGTTCCAATGCTGAACGGGGACTTGTTTATATCAATTTACTGTTCGCGTTTGAGGATGAGTTTAGCGGCTTAGAGCCGGAGGAACGATATAAAAAGCGGTTGGAATACTCAAAGCCTGTTTCAGACGAATTTTTCGTTTGGGTAGGTTCTCTTAACGCGCTTCCAAAATCTCTGTTGGGTGAAGCGGTTCATTATGCTTTGTCTCAGCGAAAATACTTGGAAAACGTTTATCTTGACGGACGGTTGGAGTTTTCAAATAACCGTGCCGAAAGATCGATTAAGCCATTTGTTCAAGGCAGAAAGCAATGGTTATTTTCAAACACGCCAAACGGCGCTGAGTCAAGTTCTATTCTTTACTCAATCATTGAAACCGCAAAAGAAAATCATTTACATCCTTTTCACTACATTAAATACCTGTTGGAGACTCTGCCGAATACGAAAACCGACGATTTGGAAGCTTTGCTCCCTTGGAGTCCAAGCTTGCCTGATTGCTGCCATGTTCCTGTTAAAGAAACTCAAGCCAAACTTAAAAATCGTAGAAAAGATAAAGGTTCGCTGCATAACGCTCTTATTAGGATTCGTGAGCGATTTTTGAATAAGCGAGTTGATTCTGGTGAAGTTGTTTCCTCAGTTTAACATATATAGCGGAGTGTTGTGTAGACACTCCGCTATTTGACGCTTACGATTTGGAAGCTTTGCTCCCTTGGAGTCCAAGCTTGCCTGATTGCTGCCATGTTCCTGTTAAAGAAACTCAAGCCAAACTTAAAAATCGTAGAAAAGATAAAGGTTCGCTGCATAACGCTCTTATTAGGATTCGCGAGCGATTTTTGAATAAGCGAGTTGATTCTGGTGAAGTTGTTTCCTCAGTTTAACATATATAGCGGAGTGTTGTGTAGACACTCCGCTATTTGACGCTTACTTTGAAAATAATTTAATTGGTAAGTTCCATACTATATAACCTTCTATTTTAATAAGTTATCAATATCTGTATCTCTTATATATTGTTTTAAAATTATCCTTTTTTTTAATGTAGTTAAAGAATTAACAATTTTACCTATCCTTATTTTTTTTACATTTTCTAAAAATATTTTTCTCTTTTCTTCATTATTCTTATTATGTGATAAAATATTTTCTATTGGAGCACTTAAAGAAATATGAGATTTATTCATGATTTTATAAAATTCTTTATCTGTATATCCATATAACGAATCATTAATATTATTTCGATTAGCAGCTTCTATCAATAATTCCGCTTTTATGTTCAATTTTTTTAAACTAAACCTTATAAACTCTCCATTTTGTAATACAGGAAAAAATTTGGGAAACAATTTTCGTAGGTAAAGATCAAAAAAATCTTCTAATTCATTCTTTTCGCTCTCTAATTCATCTAGTATTGGTATAATTACATTATATTCAAATCTATCAGGAGTCATATCATAAAGCATTAACAATGTGTTATCTTGTATTGATTGGGTTTTATTATTTTCAATTAGATATTTACATATTTTTATGTATAAACTATCAGATAAATCTCTAATATATATAGCTACAAAATATTCTTGAAAACTCCTGTGTGCAAATCGATATTTTAATCCCTCACGAATTAGTATGCATACTGAAATATATAAGTCGGTAATTAAGTCATCAATATTAAATTCTAAGTTTTTATTTTTACTTTGAATTTTTTTAATAATTGAACGTAATCCATCTAAATAAAACTCATATTCTTGATTAATATAAGAATTTACACATATTTCTGCAAGTATTTTTCTAAATTCATCAGAGGGAAGACCGCTAAGCATTTCACGTCGATATCCATTTTTAGTAGCATCATGCTTGTAATATAAGGTATCAAATGCATGAGAATAAAAGACATGTAATTTTACAGGAATTTCAGCATAACTTTCATAAGTTAAAAATAATATCGTTAATAATAATGGATTTGATGCAAATGTTTTATGTGAATCATACAATGACTTTTCAAGATGAATTGAAAATCTATTTTTTATGCTTTGATCGTAATCAAGGAGCTTTATCATATCTATTGACTGCCATTTTGAAAATTCTAAACAATTTAATGTAACGAAATGTTGTAAAAGTATAGTATAATCTCGACCAGAACGTGAAGTAATGATAATATAGTTATCATTATATCTATTGCAAAGATGTTCGATTTCTTTAAAAATTCTTTGTACTCTACTTTCTTTAATTTCATCTAAACCGTCAAATAATAGTAAAAAACTTCCTGTTTCAATCGCGTAATAAAAATATTGTTCATCGTATTTAAAATTCATATCATAAAGAATTTTATAAATATATTCAAACAAAGAACCCTCAAACTGGCTAAGACCTCTTAATTCAATAAAAATTGGAATCAAATCTGTTTTTACAATAGAATTTAGGAAAAAATGACGCATTAACATTGATTTTCCAATGCCGCCTGTACCTTCTATATAAATATTTTTAGAAATATCCAATAAAACATTTATATTGGTACTAACATCTATGTTATATTTATCATATTCTAGATTATTGCACACAAAACAACTATAAAAATCTCTTGGTTCTGTCCTATAAATAAGTGTTTTCAATTTACTATATTTATAGAATGAAGTTTTTAAGTATTGTTTAAAAGCACTACTCAAATCAATTTGAATTTTAGTAACATTTTCTTTTACTTTTGTTGCTGCTTTTTTAAATATTGTTTTAACACAATCTTCAGCAAGATTAGTAATAATTGCATTAATATCTATATTATCAGTTGACATTAAATATCACCTCATGCTTATAAATTAATTATTTCAATTACCAAGTAAATATGGCAATCGCTTAAAAAAAGTCAACAACCATCAGGATAAAGGACAATTGGGAGAATATTGAAAATCAAGTTTTCAATATTCTCAAAATCCGTTTTGTATCTGGTCATTTTTTTTTCAAAAGATATTTTTCCAAATGAAGTATCAAGTCTAACCAAATTAAAAACTATCTTCCTTATTATGGATAAATTGCTTATTGAATTTTTAACTCTATTCCTCGAATGATCTTCATTTAATATCACGTCCAACCTCCAATGAAGACCACACTCAATCTTCCAATGGTTTCTAGTGGATTTTTTGAACATTTCCATTGTTATTGAGGTATCCATAATGTAGTAATGGTCATTTATCTCCAGTTTATCATTTGTTTTTCGATAAACTCTAATCATTCCAATGGATGCCACTGTATCCCATTTCTGTTTATTGGTAATGCAAATTGTTTCATATGATAAATAATATTCTCTATACTCTTCTCGTCCATGGTTTTTTCGAGATTTGTTGTGTATGTTTTTATCCTTGATTTCTTACCGATGTTGGCTTCAAAGTATGTTCGCAAATCATTCATTAAGATCTTTTGATTCGCTTTTACGTTTAAAACATAATGCCCACCTAAATGAACGATTAGCTTAACTACCCCTTCCTGAGTACCTGCTGCGTCTATTGTTATGTAGTTGCCTTTTATATCAATTAACCTTAATAATTCCGGGATTGATTTTATCTCATTGCTTTTCTTGTCAACTTCCACTTGTCCTATCGAAATACCTATTTCTGTTAAATATGCTGACAGAATGTAGGGAGTATTGCCGCCATTTATTTTATCTCGAGCACTTTTTATTGCTTTTCCATCTATTGCTATAGTTACTCCTGTTCGTTGTTCTACTATTGTTTTTACCCAATCGGCAAATATATTCATGAACTCTTTTGAGTCTATCATACTAAATAAATCTGACAAGCAATCATGTGATGGGGTTTTTCGATTAACAGCAATTTCTTGAAATACGATTCTTTCTGTTTGAAAAAATATGACATGTTTTCAAAATCATCATATCCATTCAGTATCCCATATATTACCATTATTAATAAATCCATCAGTAAGTATCTTTTCCCTCTATTATCTCTTGGATCTTTTAATACGGAAAATTTATTATATAAACTTATTTTTTCCTTCTTTTCTAATTCTTGCTCCTTCTTTATATCTTTTGACAAGCAACATTTTTTGTACTTCATTTTGCTACCGCAATGGCATTCTTCGTTTCTCCCTATTTTTTTCATTTTCCTGTCTCCATCTGTTTTTTCCTCATTTTACTACATTTTTTGATGGAGTTTGTTGTTTTTTATTTCCCTTGACTTTTTTAAGCGATTGCCATACCAAGTAAATGATGACGTATATTCAAGCTTTTCATTATAGAAGTACATTTTACACAGCTCAATAATCTATCGTATTTCGGCAAATTATATCATTATTATCAAGTAGAATCAATAAAATATTTACACTCAACCATGTCCCCTTAGAATAAAATAACGACATAATGTTATTTGCAACATATTTAGATAAGGTGTCTTAATCTAAAAGGGAAAATACTACTTCTCGCAGGTTGCCTAATTCGGGTATCTGCTCCTTTGTGTATGTACCATTGTTAACTAATTTAACCCATGTTTTAACTAAAATACTGTTTTCATTATACATTCTTTTCGCCTCCTTTCTATCGAATGGCTATTGCCATACTTAACTCAGCAATTGCGATGTCTATTTGCGTTTGCATTTCTGCTATTGCTAAAGATAACTCAGCAACGAGTAATTCTGTTTCTGTAGGCTGCGGTTTTATTAGCTCTGGTTGTACTGCTTCTATTTCTTCCATTGTTGCAGTTTCTTCCCATGTTGAATCGTTCCAACGAGGTCGAATCATAGAAAGAGATGTTGAGATATCCTCATAAATAAGGCATTCACCATCTTTTAAAACGTAATACATCGGTTTTTCTAATACCTGACCGTTTTGACCCTGACCGTTTTCTTCTTGAAAATCGACAAGGACAAATTCTACTTTATATCCTTGTTTGTCAATTACTATTGCATGTTTTGATTCCATGCATTCACATCCTTTCATTTATTGTACAAAAATAACGCCTTTCGGCGTTATTTTAAGCTTTTATTATACTATAATGGAAATATTATAAAATTGTATTTAATTCGATCGTTATTAATAGCCAGAAGTTTATTTAACAAATAACTTACTTGTAATTATATTAATTATCATTTAAACGTCTCTTTTCAACAATCTTTGAAATACTACCCCAATTTACTTTATCACCAAAACTAATAGGTATTCCATATGGTTCTATTTTTTTAAATGTTTGTTTTCCGTTTTTGTCATATTCAATTAAAACTTCAAATAGCATTTGAAATCCTAACGGTAAACCTTTTTTGATACCATCCATAATTTTTGTTTCATTTAATTTTTCCCCTATAAAATTTAAAATTTTATTATCTTTTAGAATTTTTTCGATTGCAAGTGTTCCCATTCCATGGGGTGCAGCAATTTTTTGTTGTTACAAATATTACCATTAAAATAACTCCAAAAATAATGCCATTTTTACCTGTTTCAAAAATAGAGAAGCGAATTTTGAATGAAATTTTTAATATTATTTGTTAATAACTGTAAATACAGTTGCCATTAAGATGTAAATTATCTTTTTTATTACATGTTTAAATTTTATGTAATGAAAATTTGTACACAATCTGTATTAATCCGTCTCTAATTTATTATGGTAAAAAATGTTACAACAAAAAATTGCTGCACCCCATTCCATGTGTGCCAGCAACAGATATAATTAATCTATTATTTTCTACTGCTTTTTGTGAAAGTATATTTGGCATCCGAGTAATTAATAAATAATCACGACTTAAGAGCTTCATATATTCCCCATTTATAGGAAATGAACTTTCTCCAGGCGTAAAATAGAATGGGTAACGATAATCATATTGGTAATGTTCATATTTATTAAGCACTTTTTTTGCTGATTTATCTAATTCAATTTTCCAATTTGGCAATATTTTTTCATCTGCATAAATTCTGCGATAAGTTATTTCTCCCGTATCCCTATTTCTTTGTAGATAGTGTGTAGCTTCGCATAATGAAACTCTTTCACGATTTAATACCCATCGATATGGAAAATCAATCATTCCTGTAAATGTTTGATATTTTTCTTCATTTTCAATTTCATCTTCTAATTGATAACCAAATATGTATTGGGAAAATTTTTCTGTTGTAGGACTCCCTACAATATAAGCATTAATATTTGTAGGTATGTCAAATAAAGATTCATACACTCGGAACTCTTTTATTTTATCTTTTGATAAACTTGGCGATACAAGTAAATTTTGAACATGTTCAGTATTTGGAAGCGGTGCATTATTATCTAAGTACATATGAGTTGCATTGGTAAAAATTGAATATTCGCGATTATCTAAGAAGTCAATCCCTAAAGCTTTTTTTGCGTCACTTACATGTTCAAAATTTTGCTTATGAGTAATCCATTCTGACCGAGAAGATTTAACAAAATCTGTTGCACTTTTTACCAGAGAAAAACACCCTTTTATATAGTTTAAATCAAACATAATACATTTCCTCCTTCATCGATTTTTCCAATATGACCGAAACCAACGCTCAACCGAGATTCCCATTATTACTATTTTTACCCTCTTAATCATTTCAAGCAACCATTATATAAGTAACTATATAAAGTGCACTAAAATCATTCTTAGGAGATGTATAGTGATTAAGCTTACTACACAGCTCTTTGTCGTATATCATATTACGACAAACTATAACATTATTATCTATTCGTATCAATAATAATTTTACTACCTACCACGACGCAATTGGATAATAAGGTGTCGGGTCAATGGACGATGTACAGTAGTTTTGAAGAATTAGGGTTATCTTTTACTAAAGGGGATATCGTAGATATTATCTCAATTGTCAATGCCATGAGCAACAGGTCTATTTTAATAGTAAAAATTAGTTATGTTGAAGATGCAGAAGGAGCGGAGGGAGCTGATGTTTCGCAGTTTCCACATCGCGTAAGGACGTTAACAGTTACGAAGCTTAGCGACTCCCGATGTTATTTAGATTTTATTACACGTACTGGTGGTATTAACATTAACGACAAGTTTTTCGGGAATTTTTATCAAGGCAATTGGAGCGGATGGAAACAGTTTGCCACTACTAACGAAAATCTTATTCCTTCAGCGGATAATACATATAATTTGGGTTCTTCAACTTTTCGATGGAAAAATATTTTTGGTGCTTCTGGGTCAATTACAACATCAGATAAATGCTTAAAGGATAAAATTAAGTCATTATCTTTTGAAAAAATACGAAACTTTATTATGTCGTTAAATCCTGTTTCTTATGAGTTTACAGACAATGGCAAAGAACCAGAAGAACGCCGCACTCATTGGGGGCTTATATCTCAAGAAGTACTAAAAGCTATGTATGAAAACGGTTTAAATACTCTTGATTTCGCGGGATTAATAATATCACCAATAACAAAAGAAGTTGAATCAGGTGAGTACATAGAAAAAACAATTAAAGATGAAACCGATGAAGAGCAAATTGTTAAAGTACCTGTTATGAAAACAGTTATTACTGGTGAGCGATACGGCTTGCGATATGAAGAATTTATCGCTCCAATGTTGAAAATGCTTCAAACTCAACAAATTAAAATAGAAGAGATGGAAGCTACAATTACCTCATTACAGAAGGCAAAATAGTTATATATTTAAAACTGCTCTAAAATAGTTTTAATTTGTAAAAATTTATGATAAAATAGCCGAAAGGCAATCATAAAAAGCAGAGGCGGTTTGCCATTCCCGAGAGGGGGTGGTTGCTATGAGTACATATGAAGTATTATCTTTAATGATTTTATTTGCAATGTTAGTAATAGCAATCTTGAAATTCAGGACAAAAAAATAACCGCCACGTCCTCGAAAACTTAGCGGTTATTTAGCAAGTAATTAGATGGCGAACCGCTTTTGCGATTGCCTTTTATATGCTTATTATATCATACCGCTTAAATTTTTCAAGATACTTTTGTGTTAATTATTTTATATGCTTAGCCTCTAAAGCGTTTATTTTTGTTGTTAAATCATTAATTGCTTTTTGTTGAATTTGTACTGTTTTAGTAATAAGCGGAATAAACTCTTCAAGCCGCAAGCCATATGTAGCTCCAATTATACTAATCTTTTTAACTGGAATATCGTTTCCATTTTCATCTTTGGTGAATTCGCCAGTTTCTATTTCTTCTGTATTAGGAGAATTAATAAATCCGGCAAAATCTAAAGAATTTAAGCCGTTGTCATATAGTGCCTGCTCAACTTCTGGTGCAATAAATCCGGCATGCATACGTAAATACGTATTGTTTTCATCATCCTTGAATTTATATACAACTGGTTTCAATGACATTAAAAAATTTATATACTGCTCATTAATTTCACGAATATCTTCTTTAATATCGCTACCAGAACCAACAATCGGGGCAGTTTGAGTATATATATTCGCCCATTTATATAATGCGGAGCCAATATTATAAATATTATTATCAGTAGGAATGAAGCTTTCTCCTGTAACAGCAAGTCGTTTCCATGAAGACCAATCATTTGCATCACCATAATGACGATACGCTCTCGAATGAATAGTTCCGTCAAAGCTTAAAAATAATTGAATTACTCCGTTTTCATCTCTACCTGTTTTATGTACAAGCAAAGTAAAGGTTTGTGCTTGTGCAGGTGCTGCATTTTTTATGAGTCCTTGTGACCCGCTAGAGCGGTAATACATTCCCGATGAAATATAGTTATTTAAATCTACTTCCTCAGTCGTTGGAATTGGAATCCAACCCGACACCTTATTATCCTAAGGAGTCATAAGTGTCAAGGTAGGTTATAGAAATAATAATAATACTTGTGGTTATTTAAAATGCGGGGTTTTTTGTATAATATCCACAATGAAATTTTCTAAAGAAAAACTGAATTCTAGAGCCCAAACATTTATTATGCTAATTGCAAACTATTAATTCAAGGAGGATTAAGAATAATGTTTGCAAGAAAAGCAATAGGCGATATAATTGATTGGGATGGTTCATATACTCGGGTTTGCTATCATAAGGGTAGGACAGATAGTAATTTTGGTCATCATGATTATCAAAATGCTTCTGGATTAGGATTGTATCATTGGCATCATAGCGAAGGTCCGCATTTACACCCACATACAACTGAGGGAACATCGTTAATAGACTTATTTAAAAGCTACAATGGATCTGCTTGTACCACAATTAAGTCATCTTCAGGAGCAGTTACTTATATTTTTGAAGGAATTATCGAACTTGAAAAGGACGAAAGATATTTTACGCTTGAGATTAACGGATTAAACGACTCTTTTTACTTGATTGGTGACAAAAAGAAAGAAGCAGTTGAAAGTTTTTGGGGTACAGACTTAAATCCAGTGTATGTAAAAAGAGCTGACAGCCCTTGGAGTGGAGCAACCGGCGGGTTTGATATATTGGTTAACGCCGATTATTTTAAAGCTTTAGTTAAGAAATACTGCGGCTTAGAGGAACCGGGGGAGGATAATTACTTTGTAGGAGGCACAGGCACTTTAAATCTTTCGGTTAGACCATCTCCTTCACGTGCTTCTGGAGAAGTAGCTAAATTTGCTCCCGGCACTAAAATAAAAATTGTCTTGCCTAAAACAACCCAAAAAGAAGAATCTACAGGAACAACATTTATTCAAGTATATTATGATGGGGATAAAATTGGATGGGTCAGTGCCGAATATGTATTTCCTGATAAACCAGTGGAATTCCTTCTGCCTGTAACAGTAAACGGTAATTATAATGGAAATCCAATAACATTATCTCCACAAACCCGATGGGGATTAGCCGGAGGTGGAGGTTATAACGGACAACCGTTAAAAGAAAATGGCAGATATAGGGTAGCTGTGGATAAAAATTCTTAGGCCAGATTATCCGGATGATGGAAAGGTTACTAACGATGATTTTAGCGGTTTTGATAAAAATATAACGATTATATTAGAGGATAAATCAGGAGCGCAAATAGAACTTCCTTGTATTATAACAGATTTAAAAGCGCATACATTCAATAAATACCCTGAAAGCACAGGAGCGAATTGCATCCTTTAGTATCGAAAGCGGATATGTACAAACAGGCATACGTTATCCAAATGCAACTAACGGATGGGAGTTTGCTTCCAATAATATGGATGGGTCAATAATAGAATTTTGTACAGAGTTAGCCAACATGGACTTTACAATTGGTGATTATGTTTTAGTAAAAGTAATAGCCTTAGAATAATTATTTTAAATCAAAGACAATTGGTGAAAAATATGAAAACTAAAAAATTAATTATGGTGTTAGGTATTATCTCTATTATTCTGGTTACTATGCATTATCAATACATAGCAACTATATTAAAAAAAGAAGATACTGATAATAACCAATTGCCCGTATCGCTTTTAGATATCGATATAACCATTGAAGAGGAAATAACAGAGGGAAATGATACTAACCAATCATCTAATGATTTTTATGATTTTCAAATTGATGATATTCCTTTTGTCGATAATAATGTATTAGAGATACTAAAAACTGAATATAGTAAACTGGATTTTTATGGTGTGTTTCAAAAAGGGAATTTGGATGTTTATGATTACTATAAAGAGAAATTTAATCAATTGCTTAAAGAAGAGATTCCTTTTATCCACAAAAGAACAGGAGAACTGCTTTATTTAAGTGAATTTGAGGAGCTTAAAAGCCTCTTTTATGGCGAAAATGATTTGGATTACTATACTTATTACTTTTTTGATGTGAATGAAGACAGCTATCCTGAACTGTGTGTGACCGATAACGCACGATTTACTTACATCTTTAAATATCTTCCTGATACAGATGATATTGTTTTGTGGCACGAAATGTACAATGGTTATTTTCGTTTAAATGGAAGCAGGAAAATAAGGTATAACAGACTTGGGGATCAGCATGAATTCTATACGCTTGACGAAGACGGCAATATAATAAAAGCTGTGCGTTTTTTCAATTTTTATCAAACAAGAGAGGTATATATGCTATTTTTGCCTAAGTTCACAAACGAAAATAAAGAGTTGGAGGTAACAGGGCTAACAGAGGAAATGAAAGAACAAGGCTATTTTTGGGAATATAGCAATTTATATTCTTTCAGAGTCACAAAAGAACAGTATTACGAGTTGTTAAAAGATTATTTTGAAGCAGAAAAAGCGGCAGAAGAAAATCTCAAGAAGCTAGCCTTCTCTTATGAAGAGTTGTTTGGTGCTCTGTAATTTTAAAATATAAGCAGGACAACATTCCAACCATCTGAGGTATTTTTGTGCGAAAAACTGAACGAATATGAACACCTGTGTAATACGATATAAATAGAACAGGTCACCTTATCATAAGTGAATTATCCGAAGTCCGTTGAAATAAAAAAACTCTCCGATAAAGAGAGCGGACTTTGGATAATTCGGATAGCACGAAACTGCGGCCGTGTAGCCGATTACCTTATGGGGATTTAATCGCTCCCCTATATTAAATTATAAAGAAAATAAAATAATAATTCAATGTTGGAAATAGAAATTCCTTTAATGTTTTACTTAAAAGCCATATAAAAAGGCATAACTACCCCCTCCCCAAATCGGGTCTGTAAAAAAGTTTATGAAATTTGTCCTATACTTGGCGGAGCATTTGCAAAATCTCTGCGGTAAATATTTACCGAACCGCAGCAAGGACAGCGTGTTATATCATTACCAGTAAGTTTCATTATTAATTCGATAGTTGAATGCTTTTCACAGGGTTTTACGGAGGTATGCGTTAGTTTTTTGCATATCAAAAGTTATGTATTTCTATTGCGGTTGCCCAAAAACCCATAATGGCGAATCTTAATAAAACCTTGCGGTAAAATATGAATCAAGAATCTGCGGATAAATTCATCTGCTGATAGTTCCATAATCTTACATTTTGAATCATCTTTGTAATCACGCCACTTAAAACGCACAAGTTCGTTATCTATGCTTAAAATACGGCTGTTAGAGATAGCTACCCTGTGAGTGTATCTACCCAGATATTCCACAACACAAGAGGCATTTTTAAATGGCGGTTTGCAATAAACAATCCATTCTTTTTCGTAGTGCTGCGTTAAAAAATGATTAAAACGGTATTTGTCTTGCAATTTTAATTGCTCTCCATAAAAATTTAGGTTTTCGTTTAAAAAGGCTTGTTTGAGTAAATATAAAAATTTCCCTCTGAATTTGCGGGACAGCACTCTAACAGGGATGAAGAACTTTTTTCTGGAATTAACCCATTTACCCAATTCGTTTATGCCCCCTCCCGGAACAATGCAATGAATGTGCGGGTGGTGCATGAGGTTTTGTCCCCATGTATGTAAAATAGAAGTAAAGCCAATATTCGCACCGAGATATTTCTTATCGCAGCATAATTCGGTTAGGGTTTCAGCAACAGCCTTAAATAGTA
This sequence comes from Holotrichia oblita, assembly GCA_023690525.1. Lineage (NCBI taxonomy): Eukaryota > Metazoa > Arthropoda > Insecta > Coleoptera > Scarabaeidae > Holotrichia > Holotrichia oblita. The sequence goes on along the minus strand of JALQSN010000141.1, from coordinate 30,458 downwards.
TGCCATAAACAACTTTCTGATTTTGAAGAACAAGCGTGTTCAGCGTATCAGGGATTGTAAACACAACATGAAAATACCGTACATTCAATAAGTTGTTTTTCTGTCTATCAACCCATCGTTCTTTAGCTAGCGACTGACATTTCGGACAATGCCGGTTCCTGCATGAATTATAAGAAACTCTTATATACCCACAATCATCACATATATCTGCATGGCCACCTAAAGCTGAGGTTCTACACCTTTCTATAACTGACATGGCTTTTAACACATTTATCGGGAGTTTATGATTCTTTCGGTATTCCTCGCCATAAAGCAAAAATATATCCTGAACTTCCGGTTGTTTACTCATGGCGCGTATCCAACTCAGAAAATGTATCCAGTGGGCTTTTGATGTTCAATTCATTTATTTTAATCATATGAAGATAAAAACATGTTGCTTTTATATCCGTATGCCCAAGCAATTGCTTGATGTGAAAAAGGTCTACGCCTTCTTCAAGCAAATGAGTAGCGAACGAATGCCGAAGTGAATGGGTCGTGACACTTTTCGTTATCCCGGCTTTCTCCACCTGTTTATCAAATATCCTTTGTAACCCTCTGACTGTCAGTTGTTTGCCCGTTCTTCCTAGAAAAAGATATTCTCTTGGTTTATATTTAAGCCAATATTCTCTTAGAAGCTCAAGATTTGTTTGTGACAGTATCGCAAAACGGTCTTTTTTTCCTTTACCTTGACATATGAAAATCTGCATTTTCTTACTGTCAATATCTTTAACTTTTAAATTTACAACTTCACTTACCCTAAGTCCGGAACTGTAAGCTGTCATTATCATGGCTTTATTTCGCAGATTATCACATGAATCAAGCAGCTGTTGTATTTCTTCTTTTGTAAATATTTCAGGGATTTTTCTCATGCGCTTGTGTCTTGGGATTCTATTCGTATTTAGCCGCTGTTCCAATACTTTTTCATACAAAAACCTCAATCCGCTATTATATGTGTTTACACTTCCGGATTTAAGGCCTTTTTCATCTATGAGATAATACAGATACTCCCTTACATCCTCTATATCAAGCTCCGTAGCGGGTTTATCGTAAAAATCTTGGAATAGCTTTGCCTTGCTGTAATACTCTTCTTGCGTTTTAACGCTTAACCCTCTTAGTTTTGCTTCGTGTAAAACTTTTTCTAATACTTCTTGTTTTGTCATAATAAAACACTCCTATAATTTATTTATGCTGCTGCGCTTTCTAATTATAAGAGCTTGTTGTATATTTTTGATATGTTGTTTTTTTTAACTAATTAAACCACTGCGTTAGCAGTTTTGTGCTATCTAAATAAGGTGTCATGTTCAATTTTTATATTTTACGATAAATTGTAAAAATATTATTGATTCTAATTGATAATAATGATATAATTTGTCGAAAAATATAAAAATATGAGTTGCATAGATTAAGTACTTATTAATACATAATTCTTAAGTTTGATAAGGGATTAAATATTATAGCAAAAATGGGCAGTTCGATTCAGTTTTTATTTTGGCTAATCGGCAGCTAAATGTGTGCGTAATATCCGCCCAAGGTGAAAAGATGAATCCAGCGGTATTTTATATTAGGCGAAGTTTAGTTTAGGCAGGTGATATATTTGAAATGTACAATATTCTATTCGTGGCAATCAGATTTACCCAATAAGACAAATAGAAATTTTATTGAAACTTGTATTAAACAAGCAATAAAAGAAATTAACATTGATATTGAACTGCAATTAGAAATCATATTTGATAGGGATACAGTGGATATTACTGGAACCCCCGATATTACAGATACAATTTTTTCAAAAATTGAAAAGGCAGATTTGTTTATTTGCGATATATCAATTATAAACTATCTTACAGAAAATAGGAAAACCCCTAACCCAAATGTATTAATAGAGTTGGGCTATGCAGCAAAAAGTCTTGGTTGGGAAAAAGTGATTTGTTTATTTAATTCTCAATACGGATGTATTGACCACGGGTGCAGCAATTTTTTGTTGTAACATTTTTTACCATAATAAATTAGAGACGGATTAATACAGATTGTGTACAAATTTTCATTACATAAAATTTAAACATGTAATAAAAAAGATAATTTACATCTTAATGGCAACTGTATTTACAGTTATTAACAAATAATATTAAAAATTTCATTCAAAATTCGCTTCTCTATTTTTGAAACAGGTAAAAATGGCATTATTTTTGGAGTTATTTTAATGGTAATATTTGTAACAACAAAAAATTGCTGCACCCATTGACCACCTTCCGTTTGACTTAAGACAAAAAAGAATAACTATATATAACCAAAGCAATCAAAATGATAAAAAAAGAATATCGGATATTATATGTAATACAGTAAAAGGACTTTACGTAAAAGGAATGTTATTTAATCCCTTAAAAGACCATATAAAAGGTCAAATCGATTATTGTTTCTTAGAAATAGTTAAAAACTTCAATTGCATTTTATTTGGCACAATTAGTATGTCAGATGCTTTGAGTAAGGTTAATGAGTTTCTATCTTTGGAAGAAAATGACTTAAATGAAAAGGTAGACATTGGAAATGTTTTTATGGGATTTTTTGCTTACAATGACTTTTCTGTGACTAAAGCTAAGTTAGAAAATCTGTTAAATATTATTTTAACTTCAAGCAAGTTTGAAGATTTTTGGGCTGCTGCTGTCATTGAATTATTAGATTGGTTAAGGCTGTATGTTTTTTTGTTGGACGGGCGTAAAGGTAAACTCTATGAAGTATCACCATTACCAAATAAAAAATATGATATAATATCGTCTAATTCTTTAAATACGAGGAATCCAGAAAATTCATATATATTATTAAAAAGAGCAAGCGGTAAGGGGCAGGTTGTAAACATATCCTGTTTAAGAACAATGAATAAAAGCTACATGCTGTCTCCACATTTTATAAGAAATGATATGAAAGATAGCTATATAGGTTGCATTATACGTTTAATTAAGATTTGTACTACTTGGTTAATGGCAACTGGTTCTGAATTTATACTTGATCCTGAGTATTACTATATAACGTAGATAAATTCCTGCCTACGTTCAATCTGTTTTTTCATTATTGAAATTAATAGATTGCTCATTTATACACAACTAATAAGTAAAACCGTTAGTTACACGAATTGCCTAAGATAATGGGAATTTCGAGGAGGCTATGTTATGGGCTTTAGATGGATACACATTTCCGATTTACATTTTGGATTTGATAATTATTCCGTAGCACACATGAGGGCTCAGTTTCTGGACTATATTAACAGTCTAAATCCTATTGATTATCTTTTATAACAGGTGACTTGATAGATGCGCCAAGATATCAAGGCTCAGACGAGGAGCTTCTTACTTTTATTAAGAAAATTCAAAGCATCTTAGCAATAAGCAATGACAAGGTATTCATCGTTCCAGGCAATCATGATATCAGACGTAGTCAAATTAGAGAATTAGTTATAATGCAAGTGTATAAAAGTTATAATTCTCAGGATGGAATTATTGATAATGAGATGCTCGAGCATCTGAATGCTAGTAGAAACTTATATCGTTCTTTGTATAAAAAGATTACCGAGCGGACAATTGAGGATAACCATTTTGTAATAGAAACGGATAATTGTAATATTATTCATTTAAATACAGCTATTATTAGTGGCCTCCCACAAGAAGAAGGGTCTTTAATTATTGGGATGCAATTGTTAAGAGACGCAATTGATCATATTGATACATCAATTCCATCAATTGTTATAGCTCATCATGGGTTTGACTGGTTAAGCAAGGCGGAACAATATCAACTTGAGTCTTTTTTAAAAGACAAAAACGTCTCACTATATCTATGTGGCCATAATCACTATGCAACAAGTAAAATAATATTGTCTAGTCGACAAGATAAAGAACTATGGGAATGTAGTTGTGGAACACAAATGAGTGGACATATGGTTGATATGAGCTTTTTTGCTGGAAGTTATGATGATTCTGAAAACACATGGATTATTGAAGCACATAAATGGAGCTCAAAATATGCAGCATGGATGCTTGATAGTGATTTTTCATTTCCACAAGGCGGTGCTCTTGATGGTAAGTGTTATTATCCCGTGAACAAAAGATACGAATACGCTAAGTTGCCATTACTACCTAGAAGTATATCTCATCAATCTGACAAGAAACCGAACAACCGCCCCAAAGTTTTTGTCTCCTACTCATGGGACTCAGAAAAACATAAAAACCAGGTGTGTAATTTAGTAGATAAATTACGCCGAGATAATGTTAATGTTATTTTTGATGGCGATTTAAAATTAGGCGATCGAATTTCAGATTTCATGGAATGTTCTATTTCTGATTCGGACTTTGTTTTACTTATATGTTCTCCATCCTACAAAGAAAGAGCTGATACAAGAGCTGGTGGTGTCGGGTATGAAAATGCTATTATTTCAAGAGAAATATACCAATCTTTCAATGAAAGAAAGTTTATACCTATTCTGCTTTCGGGGTCTTGGACAGAATCAATTCCAAGGTGGGCGGTTGGGAAATTAGGGGTAGATTTAAGTGATAGCCAAAATGACGATTCAAAATACCTAAAGCTATTAGATGCATTTAAGCTCGAAACTCACAGTATCGATCAAACGCAAGCAGGACAAAATGATCCTAGTAATGAATCTCTACTGCCTTCAAGTGTACATACTATTGATATTACACGCAAGTCAAATAAGCGGTTTAAAATTGCATTTTCATTCCCAGGAGAACATAGAAACGATGTTAAAAGTATTGTCGATTTACTGTTGAATGAATTTTCTAAAGCAGAAATATTATACGATGAATTTCATGCCGCTGAATTTGCACGACCAAATCTTGACATATATCTACAAAGATTATACCATGACGAATCCGAATTAATAATTGTTGTTGTCAGCAAGGAATATGAATCGAAGAATTGGTGCGGTTTAGAATGGCGAGCAATAAGAGATTTAATAAACAAAAGACAAGGAAATATTATGTTCTTAAAAGCTGGTGACGGTGCTGTCGCGGGGTTTTATGATAGCGTAGATGGGTATATAGATATTATAGAACAAGGTGTCACAAAAACTGCGGAATTAATAAATCAAAAATATAATATCATCTTACAATCCCCTGTGTTTCAACAATCTAGTATTGCGCAACGTAAATAAATCGACTACATGTGACAAAAACTTCAAATAATGGTATATTTAATAGAAACATTGATTATAGGGAGAGAAGGAAATGCCGCAAAAGCAAGCGATGCAAATAACATTGAGCGAAACTGAACAAAAAATTTTGAAACAACTCAAAGTTGGCAGCCATAGTGCTCTACATTTAAAGAAACGATCAGAGATAATACTAATGGCAAATAGCGGTGAATCTAATAACAGTATAGAAAGAACGCTTGGTATAAGTGGTGAAACTATTACAAAATGGCGTAATCGATATGCAAGTATACATGAGGAATTACTTAAGATAGAGATGGAAACGCCTAAAAAATTACGTGCAGCAATAGAATCAGCATTATCTGATGCTCCACGACCTGGCAAGCCAAATACATTTACAGATGAGCAGATTGCATGCATTTTGGCTCTGGCATGTGAAAAACCGGAGAATTTGGGTCTTCCTTTAGCCATTGGACACCGACCCTTTTACAAATAGAAGTAATGAACCGAGGCATAGTTGATTCGATTTCAGCAGTGCATATCGGTCGCTTTTTAAAAAGAAAGAGATCTAAAACCTCATTTAGTTAAGGGCTGGCTGAATCCTAAAATAGATAACATGGAAGATTTTGTAGAAAAGACTCAAGAAATCAGCAATTTATATATACAAGCAGCAGAATTGGAAGCCATAGGGATTCATGTTTATTCTACTGATGAAAAAACTGGTATTCAAGCGCGAGAACACAAAAATCCAAGCATCCAGATGGAAGAAGGCTACCCTGAAAAAATTGACCCCGAATATATACGGCACGGTACATCTGGAATTATTGCTTCACGTAATGTTGCTACTGGTGAAATAGTATCTCCTATGATACGTCCTACGCGCACAGAAGAAGATTTTGCCGAACATATTAAAAATGTTGTTGCGGCTAATCCTCTTGACCTTAATATTTTTGTTGTAGATAACCTAAATACACATAAATCAGAAACTCTTGTTCGCTTGATTGCTGAGTTAGAAGGAATTGATTCATCAACTCTTGGTATTAAAGATAAAAACGGTATTTTGAAAAATATGGCTTCAAGGGAGGCTTTTTTGGCTGACCCTTCTCATCAGATATATTTTGTGTATACCCCAAAACATTGTTCATGGCTTAACCAAATTGAATGTTGGTTTGGTATTATTACCAGACGATTACTTAATAGAAGGGCAAGTTTTTTATCTATTGCCGATTTAGAGCAACGGATACTCTCATTTATTGAATATTATAATCAATATCTCAAAAAACCTTTTAAATGGAATTATAAAGGTAAGCTTCTGAAAGTTTGAATCTTTTTTGTGGCCTACGTATTTACGTAGCGCAGTACTAGTCGGTATCTTGATCCTGTTGAAGTAAGAAAAATAACAACTGCACTTGCACCGAATCTTATCCCTTGCAACCCTGGAGAAGCTAATATACGTATGAAAGATGAGAATGGTAATGAACTATATTTTGCATACGCAAAAAACAAAATTAATTTATGATACGCATTGTCCATATTAAACAGAGCCTTTTATACTTTCTTAATTGCGCATTATGTTTATAATGGACAACTTATTTCATTAAATTTTTTAATATAAGTTCGATGATTCATTAGGGCGTGTCTGATAAATCCATCAGACTGTGCAATTTAACCAAATGCCAATGGAGGCAAGGCAAATAAAGCCAGCAAAGGAAGAGGCTAATTTATCATAACGAGTAGCGATACGGCGATAATTTTTTATTTTTTGAAAAAAACATTCGACATGATGACGTTCTTTGTAAAGCCACCAATCGGTACGCCGTTGCACAGTTCGGTTGGATTTTGGCGGTATTGTAGGTTCACCGCCTTGGTCATATATGAAGTCTATAACCTTATCAGAATCATAGCCTTTATCGGCTAAAACATTACTACCATCTATATCTATATTGCCTAAAACCTCATTAGCATAAGCACTATCCGATTCTTGACCTTCAGACAGAACAAAGTAAACCGGGTAGCCGTAAGCATCTACAGCTGTGTGTATTTTGGTGCTTAATCCCCCACGGCTTCGTCCAATTTGGTTTTTTTCGCCCCTTTTTTAGCGCCGGCTGAATGTTGATGTGCCCGCACTATCGTTCCATCTATACTTATTTCATCTAATTCCGCATCCGAGGATAAAACCCGGAAAATATTATCTAAAATTCCATCGTCGATCCATTTACGAAAACGGCTATACACGCTTTTCCATGAACCAAAACGCTCAGGTAAATCACGCCATGGTGCACCACTTCGCGCTAACCAAATCATAGCGTTAAGCATCACCCTATTATCTTTTGATGGTTTTCCCTTTTTACCTGTACGTTCAGGCGGTATTAGGTCTTTTACCTGTTCCCACTCTACATCCGTTAGTTCATACCTGCGTGTCGTTCCCATTTCGTAATTCTCCTCTCCTCTTTATGTATTATTTTAGCAGTTTTTGGAGAGTTTTGTATACTATTTATTTATCAGACACACCCTAAGTAACGCCTTTGTGGCGTTATTTTTATATTAAAGAAAAGCCCAACCAAAAAGTAAAACTTAAAATTTGAGTTTATCTTCCATTTTTTTATTTTACTAGTACAGCATTGCTTAAGTAATGCTTAATAAAACCTAGACAGTTAGTGGCACTCCAGCGTAAGTCCATTTGAAAGGATGTGCCGTAAGATTGTATTGAGCGATAAAACGCAGGATACTATCCTGTAAGGCTTCAACAGAAATATAACTTTTACGCTTTAATAATACTGGATTGATTATACCGAACCATATTTCTATTTGGTTCATCCAAGAACTATGTTTAGGTGTATATATAAAACGAATTCTATGAGATGGGTCGTGAAGAAATTCTGCACGACTTTCCATGCTTTCCAGAACTCCCGATTTGCCTTTTACTCCTAAATCAATATCAATATTGCAGACGTCTGCCACAAGCCTTACTAATGATTCTGATTTATGTGTATTTAAACCATCGCAGACAAATATCCAAGTACGCTCATTCTCTGTAGCAATGAGTTCACTTACTGCTTTACAAAAATCTTCTTCATTTCGGGTCTGATTTAAATAAGGTGGGTAAAGACTTCCTTGTGCAACGTTAAAAAACCGATCATACTGGTTGTTCCATGACGGATATATTCAAATTCCATTTTTGCAAACTGACCCCAGAAAAGGCAATTTGTCTGGATATTTATGTTCTAATGCTTGGATTGCTGTCATTTCGTCCGTTGAAACAACATTTATTCCATTTTGGAACAGTTCCTCGGCATTAATATACACGTCACAGATCTCGTTTACTTTGTTTGCAAATGTTTCAGGGCTTTCTTCTTTTTCAGATGAATGCAGCCAATAGCGTATTTTATGTGGTTTGAGATCTGCCGTATTTTAAAAAACGACTAACAGTTTTGGCTGAAATGTCATTAACGAGCCCTTGTCTTTTGCTTTCTAAGACCAAAAGATTAAGACTCCAATGGCTTGCTTCATATCCAAAGTCTTCAGGATTTTTACATGCGAGGTCTATAATTTTCAAAATTTGTTCAGTTGTAAATTTATGCGGTGTGCCAGAACGGTCTTCATCAGATAAAACAGATACTATTTCATCATATAGTTTTTCAGGAGATGCATTTTCAATTTCATCTAAGAATACTATATTGTCCAGAAAACGATTCCTCCAAGTGGCCACATTTATGGGATGCAACTTTACTTCTGCTCCTATTTGTTTGTTTGTAACCCCGCTTGCCGCTAACAAGATAATTCGCGATCGCTGTACTAAACTTGCAGAAATTGCTCGGCTTCTGGACAAAGAATTCAATATCTCTCTTGTTTTTTCAGTTAAACATGGTATCGTATCTATTGTTTTCATTCGCATGAATTAACATCCCCCTCCAATGATCTGATACTATTTTATATCAGAAAAAAGAATAAAGGAAGTTTTTTTTTAGCGTTACTTGCGCAACGCTGTACTAGTATAGTGCATTATTTAATTAATGTTATTAAATACATCTATAATGTTACAGTTTCTTTTTTAAAATATCTTGTACCGTAGTTGGGCTCATATGTAAAATATTAGCAATATCGCGAATGCTATAACCTTCTTTTCGTAGATTACGTACTGCATGACCAAATCTTTTTTCAGCTGTGGGTTGCTTTCCTTTCAAGTTCCCATGCCATTTTTTATTATTATATCCTAATGTTAAAATTGCATCAAATTTATAAATTCCGTAACCATAATTTTTATTCTTACAATGTACACATTTGTAGCGTCCTGCCGCAAGCTCATCTTGTGTCAATGAATTTTTATCTTCTTTATATTTTTCACTAAATTTTTGAAGATCAGAGCATGAAGCACAATAATCAATTGCATCCATCAATGGTTTTTTTGTTAGGTTCTCTAACCTTTGTTCTTTAGGATATGGCATAATATTTTTTTCCTCTTTATTATCTACATAAATTAGTTTGGATAATTAATCAAATGAATTAAAATTAATGATTTTTCTAGTGTTTATATATTAAAGTAGGGTAACCACTCACATGGCTACCCTACTTTATTAAATCGTACGTGTCCAAAATAAGTTTTATCAATCGTTTAAAATTTTTAAGGTTAAAATTTATTAAAATAGTATTATTATAAGTTTATTTTATAGAATTTATATTACTGTTTTAATATTACATATATATTCTTTTATTGCTTTTTTGTACTCGGGCATTAATTTAGCATATTCTAAAATAAGAAGTTGGTCTAATTCATCAAGATTATATTGCTTTGATAAATCAAATATTATTGAAGCAGTTGTTTCAATATACATTTCACCATTTCCTGTACGAAGCCATATTTCGGATACGTTAAATTCGTCACATATAATCTTTATACTTCTTTCTGAAAGATTCTTACGACCTTTTTCCATATCAGATACATGCCCACTTGTTGTCTTAATTAAATCAGCAAATTCTGTTTGCGTCATCTTTAATGATTTACGTAATGTACGAAGCCTATCGCCATATCCGTTAAATATTTCGTTTACCATTTACTCACCTCTTTAAAATTTTATCATAAATAATTTCACTTTGCAACAAAAAAGGTATTGACAGTATATATTGCGAAGTGTATAATAATTTCACAAAGCAACAAATAATAGGAGGCGATACTTTGGAATCTATTTCAGAAAAACGTGTATATTGTGAAAATATGGCACGAGAATTTAAAATGTTAAAAAAAGAAGAAAAAATTATTATTTTGGGGGCGATGGATGGTATAAATTTATTCAATTCTATTAATGAAGCAAAATTAAAAAATGAACAAAAGGAAAAAACAAGAATCGAGGAAAACGGTATATATTTTATTAATCGACTTTTGGAAGAAGGTGTAAATTTTACGCATCTTCGCAGCGAACAAAACTTCAATTCTAGGGATATAGATGGAGATATATTTTCCGCAAAACTTTTCGCAGGAGTAGATAAAAAATTAGACAGTGTACAAATTGACATTCAAATAGGAAAAATTGATATTAATACGGTTTCAAAGCTTCGTCAAATAGGATTTAAAAGCCCAAAATCAAATAAAAACATTCTTAGAGTACGATTGTCAAAAAGCACAAGAAGCATCATAATTGATTCGCTAATAGAAGCGTGTGTTAATAGCTTGAATTATGCGTAATATAAATCTAATTAAACGAGAGGAAAATATTATATGTTTATTAAGGACACTACTTTTGGTTATAAAATTACAACAAACGAAATTTTTACGGTATTGAGTTTCATATATCAAAAATCTTATAGTTACAGTGATTGTTTAAAAATTATTAAGCAAATAGGAAAAAAGTCGAACAATAATCAATTCTATTTTTGCACTTTTGATCAATTTTCAGAATTTTTATTAAAAAATCACAAGCAAGCATTAATAAACAATAGAAAACGATACGGAAAGTATAGGAATATTCATGACTTGCTTTCTTTATCGCAAGATTATTGCATAAAGTATAATTTTATAGAATGTACTAAATGAATTTTGTGATTTATTTAAGTTTTTAGTTTACCTTGCGATAGGTAATTATAAGGCTAGATATTTAATGAATTATTAAAAAGCGACTAATATGGTATTGATAGTCGCTTTTTTAAAAGACATATCACAAACGAATATAAAATGAGGTAATATAAATTAAGTTTTTATAAATACAATTTTTAACTCTTTCATAAAAAAGAAAAATGTAACATTTTACATCTATAATGTTACATAGGTTGTATATCTTTATAAAATAGTACTTATTTAAATTGTTTTAAAGCGTTAAGAATAGAGGTTAATATTATAAGTCAATAGTTAATTTTATGATATTATTAAAAGGACTGATTAAATGATTTCAAAAACAGAATTAAAATGTGATGAATATATAGTATCTTTAAAAAATTTAATTAAATTATTAAATGAAAGTAAAGCAGATTTTGAAAATCCCGAATCTGAATTTGATAATGATGACTATGTTGCATATGGCACAATGTATGCTATGTACTCTCTTATCGAACTTGGTATCTTTAGTCATTATGAGCTTTTAAAAATTGATGATACAATGTATCGTATGGGTCGAAATTCAAATAATATTTGTCTCGAATTTCAAGAATATTTTTTAATAAAAAACACAGATCAGAATAATGATATAGAATTTTTAGAAAATGAGTTAATGGTGCTGTGTAATAAAAAAAATCTATGATGCGTTTCAATGGTTGGACTTATGATAAATACTTTGCAAGGACTTGGCTATAAAAATAAAATAATAGAACCTGCTAAATTTGAAATGATAAGAACACTTAGTCAAAAAGAGATTAATTTTATTTCTACATTCTATATTAATAGCGATATTTTTTCATTCTCACTTGATGAATGTGAAAAATTGCATGGTAAAATTGAAATCGACTATGATGAAGAACTCGTTTGTAAGATTTTATCTAACAGTCAGCTATATGATATCGAAGAAAATAATGTTATATATGTAGGGATATATATGCCAATTGATAAAATTATAACCCAAATAACACAAAGCAAAACTGTTTCATCTATTCTTGAGGCATTCGGGCGTATATATTATTCGGGAGCAGAAAAATATATAATAAGTTATGGAGATGAAATTTTACATACTGGAAAAGTGGTTACCATAGATTTACATCTTGATTTGCTAACTACAACAAACACTCGCAATGACTTATTAAAAATGCGAGAGCAAATCGAAAAGTATGGAGTGAAAGTAAACTTTGTTAATTATATTAATGAATAAAATGACAATTATCAATGTAATAATCGTTGAACTACTGTCACAATTTGTGGTAGTAGTTCGTTTTTATTTAAAACACATTATATGATATGAAAAATGCAATATATATCATTGAAAAAGCTCTTGTATAATATGCACAACGGTTTTATACATATAGATTATTATGTATAGCATGTTAATTTATAAAAAATAGCTTGTACCAATACATACCCCCTGTAGAGAACTCGTAAAAATATTTGAGGATTCGAATGTTTTTACTAATTCCTTGGAGCGTTGTTTTAAAAATAAAAACAATGTGTCACAAGATAAATTGGTGATTACATGAGGGGTATTTTTTGGAACGAAATTTATACGGACAATTTTCAATTGAATAATGAGTATGCATATTTATATCGTATGGAGGCGGTTTTATGTTAATTTTTCAGCCTACTTACGATATAAAGTTGTTTTCAGATGAGCTTAAATTATTAATTAAAGATAAGATAATTGATAAATTAGTTAAGGATACTGTAATTGAATTAGAAAATGAATTATCAGATGTAATAAAACAGGATGTTTATACACATAAATAATGGAGGAATGAAAAATAATGGGAAAAGTTGCTTGTTATTGCAGAGTTTCTACAAAAAAAGAAGAACAAACGCTTTCTTTAGAGAATCAAGAAAAATTTTTTAAAGAATTTACAGAAAAAAATGGAATTATTAATTATGAACTGTATATTGATGAGGGTATTTCAGCAAAAAGCATGAAAAAACGAGATAGTTTTAATCGTATGGTAAAAGACGCAAAAAAAGGAATAATAAACAGAATATTAGTTAAAGACATCAGCAGATTTGCACGAAATACATATGATTTTTTAGGCGTTATCCGTGAGTTAAAAAGCATTAATGTACGAGTTGAGTTTGCCACATATAATATGACAACAGAAGATTCGGAATTTACGCTTACAATTTTAGCGGCTGTTGCACAAGAACCCACATTGAGCAGTTGAGCAAAAAATAAAATAATTAAAATGATTAGATAAAAGCGTCGTCAATATTTCGAAACGTCACTACAAAATAACTTCATATAGTAGTTTTTGGGATATAAATTAAGCTACTTTTTTGGTTAGCGTGTCAATTTGTATTCTCATTTCTGATTCTATACGAATCCTGCGTTAAGCTGTTCAGCAAAACAAAATAATTAAGTTAAGCAATAAGCTGTTCCAGCGAATAGCCCAAAAACGTCAAAAGAGGTTCAATTATTTTTTGTGCTTCAATATGCGGCCAAGAAAATGAATAATGGTTATAATTCTCTCTTTCGAAGCGGCAATTAATGGTGTGTTCGTAAAACAACTTAAATGTCGGATTTTTAAGTGACCTACCACCCCAACCGGAATAAACTTTCACACCGGGATTTTTGGATTCGAATGCCTCTAACCCAGCGCGAAGTCTATGCTGTACAATGGCTCGAAGCAGTAGCGAAAAACTCAGAAGCATGTTCATAGCCGCAATGCGTAAGGGATTTTTGAGATAAATCACCGAAGCCAATTGCGGTTCTTTTAACAATCGGAATGAATTTTCTACCACTTGCTGGCCTTTGTAGGTTTTCAACAGATCATAATCAGACAGGTCATTTATGACATTGCTGATTATGACGAAACTGGATTCATTCCTAAGATACCGCTGATAGGCTTCCTCATCCCACGTTGTTTCGTGGATTTGAATTTGATAAAATTCCTCTACCGTGTGCTTTGTTTTGGCGCCTCTGCGTCCCGGCCACTTCTCCACTGTCCTTTTTTCTATGCTATAAACATAATTAAACAGCTTCAGTTCTTTCATTGTATCAAAACGGTTTAATTCTTCCTCCGCATCAGCTTCACATTTAAAGGTTTTCTTTTCCAGTGCCTTGATTGCGGTTTTAAGCATTTCTTTAGCTTTTTCCAAGCCATCCTCCGCTTTTTTAGCCAAACTCGTGCTTTTTAATACCAATAAACGCATGGGTATCCCATATACTTCTTCTATGTATGACTTGCCGTAGTATTCCGCTGCATTTGCCCCCTCATGATAGCGCCCTAAGTTTGACCATTGATTCTCTTTGTAGGCTTGTTCTATCATCCGGTTTTCCAACCTTTTGTCGAAATTAGCCGGACAACGAGACACGAATTGGATTGGACTTGCGGGATCTGTCATGGTTTTGATAAATTCCTCTGTAACCAGCTTGCAATCCGCCACATATATTCCCTTTTCAAACCCTTTTTCCGTTATCTCTTGAAGATATTTTATGGCTATTTGGTTCCATTCAACATCTGACGTTGCACCATCCAGTACTTCACTTACGATCGGTATACCCGTTTCCGTTGTGATTTGTCCTACTACTACCTGCTTACATTCAGGACGCCCGTCTTTATTATATCCTCGTTCTATTTTTATCAGTTCTTCTTTTTCAGCTTCTGTCAGATTCATCTTGTCAACGTCATACTCACCGTAAAATGATATAGTTGTTGTATCGCTATGGTATCGACTTGTCTTTATATTATTCATTGTTATCGTTGATAGTGCTGCCGTTTCGTATATACTCTTATGATCAGCTTCCCCTATGCGTTCTAGTGCTCTTCCGATATTTGAGGTGTTTATGTTCTTTAATTCAGCCTCTTCTCCTAGCAGATATCCCATGTCTATGCCTTCCAACCGTTCCGGTATATGTGTCAACGGCGACCTCATATCTGTAAATGTGGATATGATAAATGCTTTCGCTAGACCCCGGGGCTGATTGCCCAGTGGTCTTTGTCCCATTTCGTGGCTTTGTTTATCATTTCCACGATTCCTATTTCGTTCATTATTTTATTTACCACTGCCATTACCAGCGGTAGTGTCTTTTTTCTCTCCATGCCATTTTTCATTTCTAATTTCGCCATCTTTATCGCCTCCGTTGGTATAATACCATCGGTTATGACTTTTCGGTGATTTAATTTTTTTTTATTTTTCTTCAACTGCTCAATGTGGGCAAGAAGAATCAGCGGCTTTATCAAGAAGAGTAAAATTCGGGAAGATGGAAGGAGCTAAAAATGGACGTGTTCCAAGTAGAGTATATGGATATAGAAAAAGTACAAATAACAAATATTCCCTTGATATTATTACTAATGAGGCAGAAATAATTAAACGGGTCTTCCATTTATATACGGAAAAACAAATGAGTACTTACCAAATTGCAACTCTTCTTAATAATGAAGGTGTACCTACAAAAAGAGGCGGAGATTATAAGTGGTCACAAACTGTAATCAGTGGAATGCTTAAAAACAGATTATATATAGGTCATGTATGTAATGGTAAGAGCGAAGTAATTGATTTTATTTCAGGAGATAGAAAAATATATAACGAATCCGAATGGGTGATAGTAGAACGCCCGGAATTTAGAATTGTATCGGATGAAATTTGGCATAAAGCAAATTTAATACGAAGCAGCAGAGCAAACTCATTTCATCAATTTGAGGAAGAAGGTAAAGTAAAACGAAAACGCCCAAGTATTAAATATCCTCTATCAAATCTACTGGTATGTGCTAATGATAACTATTCTTTTAGAAGAAGATACAGAATATATCCAAGCGGTTATTCTTATACCTACTGGACTTGTTCAAAAAGGGATTTAGGAGCAGGTAGTTGTGATAATAAGGTAAAGATAGATGAAAGTCAAATGCATAATGCAATAGCTGCATTTTTAAAATCATTATTTGAGAATCAAGAAAACATTTGTAAGCAATTTAAAATAAAGGTTGAAAAAGAATTAAATCGTAAGTATTCTAAAGAAATTGACGTTAAGACACTAAATGAGGAACTCCATAAAATATCTCTCGATCGAGATAAGCTAATGGAGTTATACATAGAAAACGAAATAGACAAGGTGTATCTAACTAAAAAGATAAGACCAATTGAAAAAAGGATTGATGAAATAAATAATGTATTGTTAATATTTAGGAATCAAGCTCAAATAACTGTAGATATCGAAAAATGCCTATCCAAAATGATTGACCGGATTAATATGCACAGTAACGATTGGATGGATAATGCTTTCTTAAAATCGATATTCGAAAAATTCATAATTTATTCAGACGGTAGAATAGAGGCAATCATTAAAGTAGACGCAGACAGCGGTTCATCGCTTAAAATCCCGTTCGGTGAGTTTGTAGATGAAGATAAAATTCCAGTTCCAAAATATACTAACGACATTCACGGAAGCTTTCCCGACCTACTTGAGGATGTTTAACGACACGTGTAATTGGTAATAATCTCCAATATAAAAAAATAGGAGAGATTACAATGACACGATTAAGCAAAGAAAAACTGGAACTGGCGAAAGCCATCAGCAACGAGTGCAAAACACCGGCAGATGTAACATCATTATTGAAAGAATTGTTCGGTGGTGCGTTGGAACAAATGCTAGAAGCCGAGATAGAAGAGCATTTGGGATATGAAAAACACAGCGCAAAAGGAGATAACACAGGCAACAGCCGAAACGGATTTAACAAAAAAACATTACAATCCGAATGGGGCGAAGTAGAATTATCAACTCCTCGCGATAGAAACGGAACATTTCAACCAAAACTCATCAAAAACCGCCAAACAAGGACAGAAGATTTAGAAACCCGCGTGTTGGCGATGTATGGAAAAGGAATGAGTACGCGGGAAATAGAAGAATATATTAAAGACATCTACGGAGCAGAAGTATCACCAAGTCTAGTAAGCAAAATCACAGACAAAATTATGCCGGAAGTGCGTGAATGGCAGAGTCGTCCATTAGACGATGTATACCCTATTGTGTTTTTTGACGGGGTATGGTTCAAAGGAAGAACAGAGGGTAAAGTTACGAAGAAATGCGTATATTCAGTACTTGGAATAACGGTTGAGGGCAAGAAAGACATTTTAGGTATATGGGTAGCCGAAAGTGAAAGCGCAAGTTTTTGGGTAAGTGTTTTTAACGATTTGAAAAATCGTGGGGTAAAGGACATTTTAATTGCCTGCCACGACAACCTGACAGGCTTCTCAAAGGCTTTGGAAACAGCATACCCTCGAACGGAAAACCAACTTTGTATTGTTCATCAGATTCGCAACTCATTAGCATTTGTTAATTACAAAGACCGCAAAGCAGTAGCGGCAGATTTGAAATTGATATATACCGCAGCAAATATTGATGATGCAGAGTATCAATTAGAGGTTTTTAGGGAAAAATATGACAAAAGGTATCCTTATATTATAAAATCTTGGGATGAAAACTGGGTTGAACTGTCTGTATTCTTCAAGTACCGGATGCTGTCAGAAGGTTGATTTATACAACCAACCCTGTGGAAGGTTTCCACAGAATGCTTCGCAAATACACAAAAACTAAAACAGTGTTTCCTACTGACGATTCTTTGGTTAAGTCGATTTATATGTCGATTCAAGAAATCAACAAAAAGTGGACAATGTCAGTTGTAGGTTGGACAGAAATTTGGGGACAGTTTACTATCTTTTTTGAGGACAGACTTCGCGGGGTTAGAATTGCTTAAAATCTGAAAACAATGGGGCTCTGCCCCATACCCCGAGGTTTATCCGCTTCGGGCATTACCGGTAAATGTAAAGGCGACAAGCCTTTTGACTTATCGCCTTTACCGTATAAAGCCACGGCAAGCGTCGGGTCGCACCTCTGCGTTGCCCTGTTTTTGCCGTAATAAGATTGTTGACATAAACATAAGAGATTAAACCATTTACACAGATAGAAAAACATTCCCACCTACTTTAATTTTTTCAGCTCTTACATATTCGGGAGAGGTTTCATCTTTGTTTAAATACTGCTTTAAACCTTGTTTAAAATCATTTAAAAAGTCGTCCAAGACAATCACTCCCGCTCGTAAAATCGCTCACTGCTTAGAATCATAACCGCAATTTCATGTTCACGTTTCAGAGTTTCACCGCTTACATCATTATGTTTAAAACGGTTATCTCTGTCCCACTGCCGTTGGTAGTCCTTACGGTTTTCTATACTCCATTTTTTACGTTCGTTTATTTCTTCTTCGTAACCCTCGCAATTATTGATGTACCGCGACACTGTTCCGCGTGCTTTATGTATGATTTCAGATATTTCAGTTATATTTAAATGGTCAATAAAAAAAGAGCTTTTGCTTGTCTCTGCCACTCTTTCACGTTCTCACCTTCTTATGAAAAAAAATGTTACACTTTTGTCGGATTGCTTTTGGGCATAAAAAGGCTACTGTCATAATTTGAATACCATCTTAAATTACCCTTAAACTTCCTTAAATCGCCTTTAACTAAATCGTACTCGTATTATTTTACCCTTTGATGTTAAAAACGCTTTTACGGCGATTTAAATGGTTGAATTTTCTTTTTCAACCTCGTCCGCAATCCCCATTATAATTTTTGCAACATCCGGGTATTCATTCCCGATTTTTTCAAACACCTTAACGCGAAGAATATTCATTGCAGTTTTTACCGCTCCGGCTTCTTTTCGAGATAAGATTTTGAGGCGTTCATTTTGAACTTGTGCTTGTTGTAGTGATGCGATAGATTTTAATGTCTTGATTTTTTCTTTCTGCTGCATTTCTTCGTCAACCAGTATTTCCATAAGCATTTGAGACGCAAGCGCATTGTTGGCCTCGTTAAGCTCCGTAGAAGGACGTTCAGCGTTGTCTTCTGCTAAAAGTTGGGCAAACTCTTTTGCCATTCTTACATTTTCAAATTTTTTTAAAAATGGTTTGCCAAATCTATGTACGCTTGAATAATGAACATCATGCCCCATGTCCTTTAAATAATTGGAAATTACCTCATAGGTGTACCCCTCAAGCATCTTGTTTTCAACTTCTTTTCTGATATCATCAGGCAGACCATCAATTTTTCCATGACTGCGGTTTTTATCCGGCATAGATTTCAACCCCTTCAACCGCTGTTGTTCCTTCTAATACATCAATGCCTTTCGGCGTA
Source organism: Holotrichia oblita (assembly GCA_023690525.1). Classification (NCBI taxonomy): domain Eukaryota; kingdom Metazoa; phylum Arthropoda; class Insecta; order Coleoptera; family Scarabaeidae; genus Holotrichia; species Holotrichia oblita. Next base: position 11,034 of record JALQSN010000141.1, on the reverse strand, counting down.
ATACTAGATATTGTTCTTTTAATTCCTCGAATCTTGTTGTCCAAAGTATCTATTTTAATTAATCCTTTACCCTCAAGATAGTTGCAAGCGTCAGTCACATCTTCTTCGGTAACAATAATCCCTTCGCTTTTTAATGCGGATATCATTAACTTTACTCCTGCTCCCTCTTTACCTGTTGCGCTGCATATCTGCAATATATCCCCTCTAAGGATTTGCTTTTTTACGATATCCGTTAAGCTACTCATCAATAACAACCCCCATATCTGATATATCACTCTCAGCCAGATTAACGCCTTTTGGTGCGAGCCTGATCAGTGAATCCCAATAATTATTATCATCCAATTCAACCTCTATAAACTTCTTTTCTGTGCCGGACAAATAGTCTATAGCTTTTATTATATTTTTATCCGAATAGTAGGTTTTGTAGCGGAGCAAATTACGGAGCGTGCCGATTGCAACGGGTTCGCCATAAAAATTATATAACTTTTCAACGATATCGCCTCTTAGTTCTTTTGCTCTAGCAATCTCAAGTTTGTCCATTACCCCGCATCCTTTCAAGCGTAGTCTCGATATTATCAACCTTGTGTTCCATTTTTACATTGGCGTTTTTTATTTCAGCCATAGTATTGGATATTTCTTTCATGGTCTGGCTCAATCCTTCGATGGTTTTCATCAAATGATTTTCACGTTTTTCAGCTTCGGTGCGTAGTATTTTTTCGCGTTTGTCCGCTTCCTGACGCAGTATTTCTTCGCGGCGTGTACTTTCAGCGATGAGTATATTTTCGCGTTCACGAAAATTTTGATACTGCTCATTAATTTGCTCGTCGCGCTTTTTATCGCGTTCTTCAATTTGCTCTTCGTGTTTTTTATCCCGGTCTTTAATTTGTGCATCACGATTTTTATCCCGGTTAAAAAAATATATAACGAAAAATATGAGGAGTGCCGGAGCAACACCAACGTCTACAACGGCTTTTAGTAATGTAACTGTGTCCACACCGCATCCCCCTTATTTATATAATTCAGCTTTTAACTTAATGAGTTCAGCTTCAATACTATTTCGCACGTAAAGTTCAACATTTTGTAAAGATTTTTTAAGGTTATCAATTGTTTCCGGTTGAACTGTAGCCATTATTTCTTGATAAGCATCCTCGGCAAGCATTTGCAAATCTGTTATTGCCCGTTCGCCATTTTTAACAGCTTTCCGTAAATCTTTTCCCATAAGTTGTTCTAGGGTGTGTCTGATAAATAAATAGTATACAAAACTCTCCAAAAACTGCTAAAATAATGCATAAAGAGGAGAGGAGAATTACGAAATGGGAACGACACGCAGGTATGAACTAACGGATGTAGAGTGGGAACAGGTAAAAGACCTAATACCGCCTGAACGTACAGGTAAAAAGGGAAAACCATCAAAAGATAATAGGGTGATGCTTAACGCTATGATTTGGTTAGCGCGAAGTGGTGCACCATGGCGTGATTTACCTGAGCGTTTTGGTTCATGGAAAAGCGTGTATAGCCGTTTTCGTAAATGGATCGACGATGGAATTTTAGATAATATTTTCTGTGTTTTATCCTCGGATGCGGAATTAGATGAAATAAGTATAGATGGAACGATAGTTCGGGCACATCAACATTCAGCCGGCGCTAAAAAAGGGGTAAAAAAAACCAAATTGGACGAAGCTGTGGGGGATTAAGCACCAAAATACACATGGCTGTAGATGCTTACGGCTCACCGGTTTACTTTGTTCTGTCTGAAGGTCAAGAATCAGATAGTACTTATGCTAATGAGGTTTTAGGCAATATAGATATAGATGGTAGTAATGTTTTAGCCGATAAAGGCTATGATTCTGATAAGGTTATAGACTTCATATATGACCAAGGCGGTGAACCTACAATACCGCCAAAATCCAACCGAACTGTGCAACGGCGTACCGATTGGTGGCTTTACAAAGAACGTCATCATGTCGAATGTTTTTTTCAAAAAATAAAAAATTATCGCCGTATCACTACTCGTTATGATAAATTAGCCTCTTCCTTTGCTGGCTTTATTTGCCTTGCCTCCATTGGCATTTGGTTAAATTGCACAGTCTGATTTATTTATCAGACACGCCCTAGCTGTAAGATGGAAAAGTTTCAGCAAGTTTTGGCATCCGCAATTTTGGAAGAATGGACAAAAAGTTGTGCTAATTAGTACCATGACACTATGCGAGAAGGTTAAAAATATTTTTGAGAAATGGAGTTGTCGATTTTTTATCTGCAACAGACTTTCATTGAATATACTAAAACCAGAAATAAAATAATCAACAGTCAAAAAACTTATAATTACAATATTTTGGGAGTAAAAGTAGTAACGAAATGGCGAGAGCCATTTTTTTTATTTGTAATAACAAACAAGCAGTTGAAAATATGATTTATCAAAGGAGGTGTTGACTGTTGAAACATCGGGATTTTGTATACATTGGCGAGCCAATCCCCAAAATTGACAAAGAGAATCACGCTGATTTTATTGCTCTCTATCAGCAGTCAATTCTTCTCTCTTTGGTTAAACAGAATTTTCTCACTCTTTCTCAAGCTGAACGGTGTGTGGAGGAATTAGAATGCCGAAAGAAAAAACCTTAACAGAAGCCAAGCCGATGCGCTTGGTTTTTGCGTATGGATAAATTCGCACATTGGACTTTGATTTTCCTTATTTTTATAATGAATACAGTAAACATCTTACTAGGAAAGACGACTGGTAACATGTCAATAGGGAAATTTTGAAAATTGGAAAAAAAGAAATGGAAAAAAGAGAAATGAGGAGAAAAAAGGGTAACCTTAATAAACCATATCCCCCAAAAGGGGATGTTGGAAAAAATTAACTGTGAATTATTCAGTTACAGGTGAACCAGCGTCCTCCTTATATGTAAAAAGTTGATTTTTGCGTAGCAAAGCAAAAATGAGCCTAACAAATTTTCGAGCGGTAAGTGCGAGTGCGTGTTTATGTTTATGCTTGTTGACTTCATTATATTTACGATCATAAAAGTCCTTGAACTCTTGATGGTGGGGGATCATCATAGATGTAGCCTCAATCAAGTAATAGCGCAAGTACTTATTACCGGAGTTGGTCATGAAGTTGTCTTCAGAAGAGAAATTACCGGAATTATAACAACCCCAGACAAGCCCGGAGAACTTAGCGAGGGCGGCATGGTTGTCGAACTTGGATATGTCACCAACTTCAGCGATTATGCCGGAAGCGAATACAATGCCAATGCCTTTAATTGAAGTAAAGATGTCGTAACCATTGGATGCCAATCCTTTTACAGTACATGCAATGACCTTGTCAATTTCCTTGATTTGCTTATCAAAGAACTTAATCTGGTCAAAAGACATGGCAATGGCAACGTTAAGAGGGTTAGCCGAAGCTTTATCCAACCGATAAGAATCTCTGGCGGCTTTTTGTAGAAGTTTAGCGGTTTCATCAGGATTGGCGAATCGGTTTTTACCTCGTTCAACAACAAAGCAACCAAGCCCTCAATGCTTGTATTTGCAATTTCCTCAGCTGATAAGAACTCTGTGAAAACCGCCGCGCTTGTAGCACCAAAAGAATTATTACTTTGGAAATAAAAGGTTTCAATAAGAACGAAATACTGGTATACTAATTACATGGAGAATGAATTTGGGAAACTAGACCTTCGGTACATATCTGATGAAACAAAACACGAGATACGTAAACAAGTAGTAGTCCAACGAAAACAAGGACTGCCAAACCGCGAGGTAGCAATTAATACACGTTTGACCGAAAGTCAAACGAGTCGGATATGGACACTATATAAAAACAAAGGTAAAGCGGGAATCAAACCGAAGCAACGTGGGCGAAAGCAAGGAAAAAACGTCAAGCTGTTAAAGGAGCAGCAGTCACCTGATGAATACTTGAATAATGCTTTGAAGCAAAGTGTTCATTCTGGTATTCGAGCGCATACCGCTGTCGAATTGGAATCTAAAACACAGTCTTTCATGCGTAGACTACAGCACAACCCTAGTAGGGTAGCGTCTTTCTTTTATCACAAAAATGTACGATTCACTTTTTGCGATATTTAACTTCCGAGGTAATAGAGAACGGTTTATCATCTGAAACGAGGATGTTTAGCGACACGTGTAATTGGTAATAATCTCCAATATAAAAAAAGGAGAGATTACAATGACACGATTAAGCAAAGAAAAATTAGAACTGGCGAAAGCCATCAGCAGCGAGTGCAAGACACCGGCAGATGTAACATCATTATTAAAAGAATTATTCGGCGGTGCGTTGGAGCAAATGCTGGAAGCCGAGATAGAAGAACATTTGGGATATGAAAAACACAGCGCAAAAGGAGATAACACAGGCAACAGCCGAAATGGATTTAACAAAAAAACCTTGCAATCCGAATGGGGAGAAGTAGAATTATCAACTCCTCGCGACAGAAACGGAACATTTCAACCAAAACTCATCAAAAACCGACAAACTCGGACAGATGATTTAGAAACCCGTGTATTGGCGATGTATGGAAAAGGAATGAGTACGCGAGAAATAGAAGAATATATCAAAGACATCTATGGATCGGAAGTATCACCAAGTTTAGTAAGTAAAATCACAGACAAAATCATGCCGGAAGTACGTGAATGGCAGAGTCGTCCATTAGACGATGTATACCGGTTGTGATTTTTGACGGGGTATGGTTCAAAGGAAGAACAGAGGGTAAAGTTACGAAGAAATGCGTATATTCAGTACTTGGAATAACGGTTGAGGGCAAGAAAGACATTTTAGGTATATGGGTAGCCGAAAGTGAAAGCGCAAGTTTTTGGGTAAGTGTTTTTAACGATTTGAAAAATCGTGGGGTAAAGGACATTTTAATTGCCTGCCACGACAACCTGACAGGCTTCTCAAAGGCTTTGGAAACAGCATACCCTCGAACGGAAAACCAACTTTGTATTGTTCATCAGATTCGCAACTCATTAGCATTTGTTAATTACAAAGACCGCAAAGCAGTAGCGGCAGATTTAAAATTGATATATACTGCAGCAAATATTGATGAAGCAGAGTATCAATTAGAGGTTTTTAGGGAAAAATATGACAAGAAGTATCCTTATATTATAAAATCTTGGGATGAAAACTGGGTTGAACTGTCTGTATTCTTCAAATAATCTTGGATGCCGTCAGAAGGTTGATTTATACAACTAACCCTGTGGAAGGCTTCCACAGAATGCTTCGCAAATACACAAAAACTAAAACAGTATTTCCTACTGACGATTCTTTGATTAAGTCGATTTATATGTCAATTCAAGAAATCAACAAGAAGTGGACAACGTCAGTTATAGGTTGGACAGAAATTTGGGGACAGTTTACTATCTTCTTTGAGGACAGACTTCGCGGAGTTAGAATTGCTTAAAATCCGAAAACCTTGGGGCTCTGCCCCAAACCCCGAGGTTTTTCCGCTTCGGGCATTACCGGTAAATGGAAAAGCGACAAGTCTTTTAACTTATCGCCTTTACCGTATAAAGCCACGGCAAGCGTCGGGTCGCACCTCTGCGTTGCCCTGCTTTATGCCGTAATAAAATTGTTGACATAAACATGTGAGATTAAACCAATTACACAGATAGAAAAACATTCCCTCTGAAAACAACAAGCTCGCTGAACTTAATGAAGATATTTGACAACAAGTAATTTTTCTCACGTGTAAGGTTTTCAACAATATAAAGCCTTTGCCGTGTAAGTCGTTGCAAAGGCATGAAGTCGGCTCCACGCCAAGGCTTTGATTGTATTTTGCCGACTCTTGCGTAATCAGCAATAGCCATAGCGTCAAGGGGGTCGGTTTTACCAACGTCCGTAAAAGTCTTCTTGTAGTTTTTAATTAGCGTTGGATTTAAGCAATATACATTTGGTTGATGGATTAGTAGTCGTTCATGCTCAGATATAGCATTAGCGACATGCCATCCATAGAATCCTGTTGATTCCAAAACGACAACAAGATGTGTCAGATTGTTGTCTGCTAAACATTCAGCTAGGCGGTTACCTGCAAGCTCAGTACCGGGACGGTTGTTCTGCGCTGAAAACGCCAGTAGCTTATCGCCAAAGAAATTCATAGCGTAATAATAATTATTACGCGAACTTACATCAATACCGACGAAGAGGGCAGCCAGTTTTTCACTGTTAGTCACTATAATCACCTTCTTTCTTTTAAAAATGGGCGCAAAAAAGAATAGGTACAAGGGTTGTCCTTTGTTCATACCGCGTAACACCCTCGCACAAATCAGAACTAAGCGGTTTCGGGTCAAAGGCATTTGCTACGATGCCTATCCGAATGCTTGAACAACGACTGGGTAAGAAGCTAACAGCATGAAAAAGGAAACAGTCTTTACAAGAAGTACCACATATGTGGTCAACAGGATAAATCAGAATCTCCCTTTTGCCTACTCTTTTCTACTATCACAGAGTAGCACAAAGGAATCCTTTGACCAATTGAAAATTGATGGAAGTAAGCTTGACGCGTTGGGCACGGCTTCCGTTCGTTTCCGATAAAATCAAGTGAAAATGCACCCTTGACTTTATCGAATGCGTGCGCTTTAGACAGGTGTGCGAAGGGGCGACGGAGAACAATTCATTTCGAAACATTCGCCGCCCTTCGCCTTAATGAGTGTAGCGCACGCACCACTCACTGTTTGATAGGCAGATTGATGTTATTTTTGTGCTCAGCTAATGAGCAAAGAACAATTTGAAAAACCTTTGATAATTTCCAGTTGTGTCTCGCGCCTCTGTTGCTGGAAATTTTGAATTGGTAGAGGTGCAAGTCTTATTATACGAGGAGAAACCCTTATGTATAAATATGAAAAAATGAATCAAGAAAGGCTGCTTGTAGAAACAAAAAAGCGTGTCGCGGCCTATTGCCGTGTATCAACAGATAAAGAAGACCAAGCCAATTCATTTGAAAGCCAGCAGCGTTATTTCAAAGAGTATATCGAACGCAATCCCGACTGGGAATTATATGAGATATTCGCCGACGAGAGCATTTCCGGCACAAGCACGAAAAAGCGGAAAGCCTTTAACCGTATGATTGCCTGCGCCAAGCATGGCGATTTTGACTTAATCATTACAAAAGAAATTTCCCGTTTTGCGAGAAATACTCTTGATAGTGTATACTATACCCGTGAGCTAAAAAAGAATGGTGTCGGCGTGTTATTCTTAAATGACAACATCAATACTCTTGACGCCGACGCGGAACTTCGTTTAACGATTATGTCATCTATTGCACAGGAAGAAAGCCGAAAAACAAGTGACCGTGTGAAATGGGGGCAAAAACGGCGCATGGAGCAAGGCGTTGTGTTCGGCAGAGATATGTTGGGATATGACGTAAAAGACGGGCAAATGTTTATAAATGAGGATGGCGCTAAAATTGTCCGACTTATTTTTGAGAAGTTTGTTCATGAGGGTAAAGGCTCGCATACGATTGCCCGTGAACTCCGTGAGGCTGGATACAAAACCATAACAGGTAATTCAATTTGGAAAAATACCGTCATTTATAAAATTCTCCGAAATGAAAAATATTGCGGCGACCTTGTTCAAAAAAAGACAATCACCCCGGATTATCTATCGCATGACAAAAAATATAATAAGGGCGAGGAAGAATTTGTTATACTCAAAGACCATCACGAGCCGATTATCAGCCGCGATTTGTATGAAGCCGCAAATCGGATTCTGGACGACCATGCTCTATCACCGGAGGGTAAATCCAAGCACTCTAACCGCTATGCCTTTTCGGGAAAAATCAAATGCGGTATTTGCGGCTGCGCTTTTGGAGCGAGGTATACAACACGCAAGGATGGTAGCGTATATAAAGCATGGCGTTGTTTAGAGGGAGCGCAACACGGCAAGCCGCACGTTGATAAGGCAGGGAATAAAATGGGCTGTTCTTCCGAAAGTATACGGAACGAGGACGCGCTGCATATCATGTATCTTGTCACCAGTAGCCTTGAAGTGGAAAAGAAGTCAATCTTGAGCAATATGATTAACGTCATTAAGTTTATCGTATCTTCCGATATGGCAAGCACTGACACGGATGCCTTGCGTCAACGAATCACAGCGACTGAAGAAAAGAAATCCCGTCTGCTGGAGCTTTATATGAGTAAAGACATAAACCGTGACGAGTTTATTACCGCAAGGGCAAAATGCGATGTTGAGATAGACGAGTTAAACGAGCTTATAAACAGCATAGAAAAGCAAGATACCATTATCAAGCAGCAAAACGAGTTGATACTGGATATAACCACCGCAGTTAATGAGATTGTGGAGGGCATGACCTTTGAGGAAGAATTTTATAGGAATCTGTTAGACCGAATGGTTGTGCATGACAAAAACCATATAGATGTTTACTTAAATCTGCTACCGCACAAGTGGAGTTATACGATAGCACAGGCAATTAAAGCACCAGACATAGCGGATACCATTGAGATGACTAAGGAATCCGACGGCCAAAACGCCACGGAAGATGTGCGACATTTTAGCCCACGATGTGGGAACAGAAGAATTCGTACCAGTAGGTTATCGCCAATAAAAAATTAAAATAGCCATTTTATTAAATTAAATAAAATGGCTTAAGTATTTTTGATTTGCTTTGCTTTTTCATAATCTGCATGGAATTGTTTAAGTTTACTAAGCTTATCATAAACTTTTTCTAGATTTTTATATGCGAGCGTATAGTTAGGATCGAATTCAATTGCTCTAGTATAATCGGCAATAGCTTCATCATATTTTTCGATGCTACTATATGAATTACCTCGATTATTATATGCAAGTACATAGTTAGGGTCAAGTTGAATTGCTTTGGATAAATCAACAATAGCTTCATCGTATTTCATGAGGTTGTTATAAACAAGACCTCGATTATTATATGCGAGTGCATAATTAGGGTCAAGTTGAATTGCTTTGGATAAATCAACAATAGCTTTATCGTATTGCTTGAGGTTGTTATAAACAAAACCTCGATTATTATATGCGAGTACATAGTTAGGGTCAAGTTCAATTACTTTAGAATAATCAGCAATAGCTTCATCATATTGCTTGAGGTAGTTATAAATAAAACCGCGATTGCTATATGCTTGCAAGTAGTTAGAATCAAGTTCGATTGCTTTGGAGTAATCAGCAATAGCTTCATCGTATTTATTAAGTTTATCATATTCTCGTCCTCGTGAAAAAAAACTTCTTGCATTTTGCAATTTAGCAATATCAGCGGTCAATTTATCAATTTCGTTTAATGCATTAGATTGTAAGGCATCACTAACCTCCGATTCTGTTTTAGTTATTTTACCTTTTACGTTACTTTCATTTAACGCATCTAAAATATCCTTAGTTTGTTTATTAAATGTTTCTATGCGTGAATCAGCATTTTTTGGATATGTTCGTTTGGGGAATCGTAATCCATTTTTTTACCAAGTAAAATCATATACTCGTCAAATCCGTTTATTGGAACTAAATATCCATTGCGAGATTTAACTAACTTTTGTATTCTTTCCGAAGGATAACCATATTTTTCTAAATAACACCAAAAAAAAGGCCTATTTGATAAAGGTAATTTCTCTAAAAATCCCATTAAACTTCCATCATTACCACCATAACCGATAACAATAGGAATAAAGATTTCAAATGCTCTACTTAATATTTTAACCCATTCATCAGGCATTTTACCTGTATCGTTTAATGTGCTTTTTGGTTGTAATAAAAGGTCTCTATGAATTTTTGCGATAATCGGTCTATTTGATAGTATATCAATATATCTTGCTAATAATTCATGAGTTATTACAAGCGGCTTTTTGTTAGTATATATGAAAATGGAGTCTTCGGTCAAACTATCAAAGTTTGTTGTAATTACTAAATTGCTTGTTGTATCCGTTAAAGTACGCGCAAGATAGTAATATCCGCAACTTGGGGATTTATCATTCATTTCATTTTCTAACGCTATGTATCCTTGCTTTGGATGGAGTTCAAATCGATACTCATATATATCAGAATAGTGATCTCCGGCATTACTATTATCGTCATTTATGCCATGTTCTTTTTTCCATTGCTTTGTATTATCAAAATCAATTTCCTCTAATTCGGTTAACCAGATTCTCGCTAGTTCCTCGCCGGTTTTGATACCTGATTGCTTTGAAGCGCCAGAGCCAAGAATAAAGCAAAAACGTTCTCCTCCATCGGTACATTTTTTAAACATATCAAGTAATTTAAATATTGGACGTACTTTTATACCATCAATCAATGTATTCATACATAACACGCACCTTTTACTTTAGTTGCTTTGGCATTTTAGGCTTTAGTTCTATTAAAAAATCGTCAGGACTATTATTCCAACGAGCGTTTACCGTTTTAGTGTAAATGATTTTTTCTAATATTCCTTTTAATAAATCATTTTTAAGCTTTGGATTATCAGTTGCGGGATATAACTCAATTACTTCTTCCACTTTTGGTATGATTTTAACCCTTGCTTCTTCCTGTCTTGTTTCAAGCTCCAGTTCTGCCTCAATTGTATTTTTATCTTGCTGTGTCTTGTTCATTTTTTCGGACAATAATTTTGACCTATCTAAAAACGTTTCTGTTGAATATACTCCTTGTTCTAAGAGATCATGTAAATTTTCCATTTGTTTTTCAAGAGTTTTAATTTCTTCTTTGAGTTTTTTTAAAGCTCTTTTTTTAATGTCAATTTGTTCAGTATGCTGATTTTTTTCAATGTTCTTTCCCAACTTGATTTTATAATCGTGCAGCCACATTTTTAAAGCTTCAAGTATGTGTTTTTCTACAATATTGAGTTGGGAGCTGATATTGTCGCAAGAAGTAACCGGGCACATTAGGGTATCCGATTTGCCGTTTTGATATGGCCTGCGAACCATACGACGGCCGCATTTACCACAAAAAACAATGCCTGATAATGGGTTTTTTAAGGGATATTGTGACGGTGCTGGGTGCGGCGGGTTTAATTTCATTAATTCTTGAGCAAGATTCCATGTCTCGTCATCTATGATTGCTTCATG